>JACXGK010006772.1:0-27521 GCA_016801125.1 Novumbra hubbsi | reverse complement strand
GAGACCAGAGGGCTTGGTACCAGTGTAGACACAGACTGCATATCTACAGTCTGAGACCAGAGGGCTTGGTACCAGTGTAGACACTGACTGCATATCTACAGTCTGAGACCAGAGGGCTTGGTACCAGTGTAGACACAGACTGAATCCCTCTAGTCAGTCGCTGGCTGATTGTCTGGCCAGGGAATAAAACGTTGCTTGCCCATTCATCAGACAAGCTCTATTTACAAGGCCAACGGAATGCGGAAAACACATTAGTCATGAAGGATGAGGTGAAACGGCGTGGTCAGAAGAGATTTGGTCCCACGTTTCTCAGACTGTCTGGCTCCGGATACGCCCAGCCAGGATCATTTGTTTTTTGATCTGAAGGCCTTTATATTGTTTTTAAAGAGAGTGAGAGTATTGTGGTTTTAGAAATGATATTGTGACCTTAGCAATCTATCTGTGATACTGTATAGTCCTCTGCACTACTACCACGTATATGAAGTACAGATTTTATTAGGGTGTACTGCATATAGTGAATGGAAACCACGGGCCATAACATTTATATGCTTTTAGTGATCCTTTCTTTTAATCTTACTTCTTTGGTATAATTTTGGAGGATGTGCACTGTATGTGCATTGAAGCAACGCTTTGGATGAATGTATACCAAAAATGGCCAAATGGGATCTGTTTGGGGGGTTTCTTTTTCATGGAATTTAAGGTAATATTGTATTTTAGGTTGCCCTTGTTGGTATTTTTCTGCCACAATAATAACTGTAGTAAAAACATAGTAGTTATATGGGTATTATTTGGTAATGACATGGTGATAAATTGCAGATTCCGTTATTAATCAATTTGTACTACACACATGTTTATTCAATTACAGAATGTTGTTTCATTTGCAATTACTGATGTTGTTACATATTATGGTGTTCCCCTGTGTGATCTGTCTGTAGAAATTAAGCAACTTCCCATTCACCAACAGAACTTTTGGACCAGTATGACTATCCAGGATATCCAAATTACAGTTGAACCATATTTTGAGCTTATACAAGGTTTGTTTACAATAACAATGCTTACAAACAATTAGAGTAAAGATAAGCTTGTATTTTGTGTTCAGGTGCAATGTGACAGTTGAACTAAGCTCATCAAAAGATTGCCCTTTAAATTGGCCTGGTAAAAACCTTTGTAAAAACACCCACCTTCTAATTAAATACTGTTATTTTCAGTAAGTGTATTCTGAAAAGAAATTAAATGTCAAATATGAATATTGTAGATGCATTGGAATTATTGCTTAACCTCAAAAATAATCAGATTAATCAACATTGACATCCCATGTCTTAGTGACTCCATGTAATTACCATGTTTAGCTATTAACACGGGGACTTTGAAATATGTAATTACATTAGTTACATTGTGGAACAAACGCATGTGAAATTACTGCAGAAGATACACACGGAATACCATATGGAGTAAATTCATGTAAATAGACTTTGTTTTTCAGTGGAACAATAACTGATTTGGTAACAACATTGTTACTTCGGTTATTGCTGTGTTAGTTTCATAACAATAAGGGCAATTTAATATAAATCAAGTATTACATATTTTCAAGTTTAAATAATCCTTCCATGGCATGTATTTAATTGCACATTACTTTTCTTAGTTTGTGTTAGATTTGTTTAGAAATTTGTCTCCCATTATGTAAAGTTACCATATGTTAGCTAAGTGTATGTTTCACAAGTATTTGGGTAGTCCGACTATTATCACTACATAAACTTTACATTGCTAAGCCCTGCTTTCTTTTTGCAAAAGTATCAAGTTGGTGTTGTAAGCTTTTCTTGAAGGATGACTGATGAAATGACTCTTCTTAGCACTTAAATGCATAAGATGACCTTGCTTTCTACTCTGAGCTGTAACGTTGCACTTAAATATTAATGTTCTACTTTACAACCAATATGTTATTTTCTTCACTGGCCGTTGACGTGTCCTGAAAGCCAGGCTTAAGCTGTCCCAGGGCCACCGTTAAAAACTAAACTAACAGTAGATCTGGGAGTGTCCCAAATTGTGTGCTGTTTCCTAAGTAGTGTTCTACATACTATGTTTGACCTTGGCCCATGGAGCTGTGTGTTGGGATAAGATCCATAGTATCCAGTTATACACCCGGGTATCTTATAGGGCTCTTCATTTAGTCATACACCATCCAGTTATACACCCGGGTATCTTATAGGGCTCTTCATCTTCATATAAAAGAGCACAATGGCCCGGTTCAGGTTCCGTCTATATGTGATAGAATCAATTTAGTTTATGTCTTTAATTCAGTGCCTTTTATTTATTGTAGATGAGTTTTGTATTGTTATTTTACGTACTTGGCTTCTGTTTTTTGTGTGTAATATAAATTGATTTGTTTTATCAGACAGGCGAGCTGTATATCTTATGAGTAATGCATTAAAACCAGATCGTAACGGAGACATATGGTTACATATTCTTGTTTTTATCTTGTCTTACATGGTTTACATGTATTACGTCCCAGGACTATGAATATGAATAATGTGTCATTTGTGTGTGTTTGATGTTTTTATTGTACTGCTGCAATCACATTGCCTACCAGTGGGACTGCAGACATGTTTTGAATCGGAATGAAACAGTGGAGAGTAAAACTCATTGAGAATTAATTGTAATTCTATTGGTGAAACTACCAAACTGACAACCATTTCAATGCTGTATAATATTACCTTATGTTAACTTGACAGACAGTTCTTTTTAACATTGAAATATACTGCATAATCAATCAAACCTAACACCAGCTCGAAACAATAAGGGCATTTTTATATATATATATATGACACTGACTGTCACTGAATGTCTTGGGAAATAAAGAAAGAAACTCTTTCTTCTGGTAATAAAACAAATATATAGAGATAGATATTGCATTAACAGTTATTTATCTTGATACTGTTTTTGACAATATATCATAATGTAGTATAATTTTGACAACATTGCAATATAAATTCTTCTGTACTTTGCTGTACCTCCTAAGAAACCATTTTTCCCTCGTAGCTTATTGTATTTTGTTTCTAGGGAGCCAATTTGTTTCCAGGACTTTCATTTCCATGTCTGAGCCCCAACAAATCTCCTGGTTTTCCGTTGTCCCTCTGCAGTAGACAGTTGGTGAGAAATGTGTTATGAACATCAAATGGTTTTGACAAATTGCGGTGCGTATAGAATTATGAAAATCCACAGTACAGTGTTGGGGCCTGTCGTGAAATGAGGTCCCTGGCATTTACTAGCACTAATTTCTGCACAACTTGTGTGTACTCATGGTATATAAACAAGCTTACATTGTCTGCCTGGATATTTAACTGTCAATGTGACTTGGCTGTTTAACTGGACCAATCAGCACACATTCATGATTTGTGGGTGTTGTTTGGGTTAGGCTGAGTGCTTTAGTCGTGTGTTTTGGGTCAATCCCGTAGCAGTAAAATGAACCTTTCTCATTGGCCATTTGAAATGCCCCATGCCCAAACGATTTGAATCCGACCAGATTGATATCCGAGAGTGTTGTAAGCCGTGCAATGCTACCTGCGGTAAGGAATGTTTGTAGTTTGGCAAGCCAGTGTGGGATTGAGACATTTTTTAAACATGTCATGCGCCATAAGGAAGGGTTTCTGACACTGATGATCAGACACACAGATGCCAGCCGTGGCAGTTGGAAAGACAGGTGTATGAAATTTACCACATCACTTCCTGGCTTTCTCACTTTATGACATCTTCCTCACAACATACACAGCCCCTCTCCCTCTCTTCTTCCATCACTCTCTTCCTTCACTCTCCCTCTTCACTCTCTCCCTTCACTGTTCCCCTCTAGATTCTCTCTAGGAAGTGGAGATAGAAGCCAAGGTAGCTTCTTTGCACTCCTCCTTGGGGTTGTCTTGTGGGGTTAGTCCGGTGTTTGATCTTATTATGTTGTCCAGGTAGCTCCCCTCAGTGGTCCACTGTTTCCATTATTTACCCATAGCCAGCTCTGCCACTCAAACCCAGATTAGCCTTTGCACTGTCAGCGCTTTGGTGCCTCCGGTGGCATACCTCATTAAATTGGATTTGAGACCATGTGTACATTAGCACAGCTCTGTGTGTGTGTTTGCTATAGAAGTTTTGTACTGTATTAGTATTTATGAGCTGGAGTACACAATGTTAGTAGCCGGAGAATGAGAGTGTTCCTGTGTATCTCTTTGGCTCTCTAGAACAATCACAATGGGACTTCCTGATGTTTCCACGGCAACCTGGCGGTTCTGCCAAAGGCAGTGAAATGGGAACAGATGTTGGTGCAGTGTGTGTGTGTGTGTGTGAGAAAAAAGTCTGTGCACTGACAAGAGCTTTTTTAACAGTGGGGTTCTACACATCAGTGTTCATGGAGCAGAGCGCAGGCCTGAATATAGATGAACTCTCAATGGGGAACTGACATACACACACACACACACACACACAATGGAAGTATCAAAGGGAATACATTGTTCACTAGTTACTGGTAAGACCAAAGTTGCTGGAGGCAAGACGGTCTCTGACAGTCAGGTTTATGATGGATTAGGGAGGCTTCATGATGCTATGAAGCTTGTACAAATTAACTAGGTAGGCTTGATGAAGCTATGTAGCTTGCACAAATGGACACTTGAATATAGTGTTCATACAGAAGGTTTGGTCTCTTCTAACCTGTTCATAGGAGGGGCTTCCAGTGAGATGATGTATCTTTGTTACACCAATGCAGAGCCATAGAGAGATAGAGTTGTGTCAACTTCGTTGACTCCACTGGGACTGTTTTTTTTCCAAGATAGCCGCAGAAAAGTCCCACGCAATACAGCTTATTATGAAACTGTGAATCTAAATGTGCACAATGTTTAATATTTTTTGCCACCGATCTGATCAAAGTGGAATGGTGGTAGCAAAATAGTTGATCGTCTTAGCTTTTTTCTGCTATCTAATACGTTTAACGTTAGCTTAAATTACGAAAATTGTATGCTAGCTAGCAATGCTTAACGTAGTTCCATTCGTCGATTCAAACTCTCCAGTTGGACGCGATTACACACAATGTCAAGAAACCATCAAAGACCAGAGTACAAAATGATGAATCTAATCGTGAAGTAAATGTTTAATGAGCAAACTGATTTAGAGACCAATATAACATGCAGTCCATTATGTGCTAGATAATGATAGAGTGTCTATGGATAGAGAGTGTTGGATGGGACAACCACCTAACACAAGGCTTCCATTTAAAACACAGTATTGTTTTCATTACCTCACATAGCTTTTTATTGTTGTGGTCATTTGAAACAGTGACGTTGCTCCTGCTGTCAACTGGGAAGACATACATTCTGACTCCCTTTTTGTAGCGTATAGTACATTCCCATGCAGCACACCCAACCATGATGAAAATGCTAGGTACAAGGACAAGACAGAACGCAGTCTTGCAGATTGTTTGCAAGTTACATTTAATGACAACATTTGAAAAGTATAAGGAGATTACTAAATTAGAGTACAACTTTTATATTGGAGATGTTAATAAAATCAGATTTAAAGGCTGGTGGAAAAAACGAAGTCGCTAGAATATGTAGTTTACATGACTTGACTAGCAAGCCAACTAATTTCATATTTTAGATAGTTTACTGTTTTACAGGGGTCTCAAACGTCACACTACATTTGTAGCTACCAATACGCATATTCTTTAGTTAAGTAGTTACCAAAAAAACGTGGAGCTCTGTAATCGCTTCGGTGAGTTTTCTCATTCATATAAATCGCCAGCTCTGCTTTGTTTTAGAACTTTAGATCTAGACGCATGAACCACGTGACCACATGGCTTTCTTACACTCAGTTGACGCAACTCTCTCTCTCTACGGCTCTGCACCAATGCAAGAGAGGTGCAGCTTCTCCATTTGACAATAGAAGTCCGTCTGGCTTCCGTTGACCAATATAAATTAATTGATTTAGGAGATGCTTCTGTATGCACCAATACGCATTTCTGGTGAATAGATGGTGTGAAAGTATTATTAAACTATTCTTGCAGATATGTTATGTGCATTTTCTGATGTTGCAATGCAGAAATACATACACGCTGTCCCTTTAGCAGAGAAGATATCTGTAGCAGGGTGAGTATGTTCTCTCCGTACCTCTCTCCTTGTTTTACTAACCCTTCAAAAGGTTACACAGAAGAACAGAACTATGATAAATACAGGAAATAATAATGTTGCTGAGTCATCTACCCCAGAGGAATGTAGCGTGTGTGTGTGTATGTGTGTGTTCCTGTATACAGTATGTGCATATGCCCTCAGAGCATGGAGAACACTTAGACCCTCCCCATTGGGAAACGTAATGATTTCTGTGGGCGTATGGAATAAACCTGTCCAACCCAAATATAAATAACAACCGTTAAAACACATCCCAGTGAGGAAGGCATTTATGAGAGAAACTAGCAATATACAGTATATATAACATATTGGATTCCCCTCTGGCCACTACGGTGATCAGTCTGTATGGTCTAGTCTAGTGTGTTGCAGCTGCTATATCAATTGTTGTACTGTTGAATGATTATATAGCCATTGATTCTTGCATATATTGTTTATAATTGTTTTACGGTCATATCCAGTCAGAACCCAAAATAAAAACTTGTTTTATTCCATGTTTGTAAACAGAACCAACCCAGTGTTGGTTTAAAACATGGTTTAATTTTTAATGTTGATGGTTTAGTCTTTGGTATTGATCTCATTGGTGGTCAGTCCTTTACATATTTATTTCCCTAGGCACATGCATTAACAGTCACATTGTTGTCATTTACACCACGAAAGCCACATTAAAGGAGAATAAGATACTTAATATTTACCTGCCTTATAATTTACATGAGATTTACATAGCTAGACTTTCTCCTAAAGGAGTGCTAATAAAATGTTGCTTTTGTCTTGTACATTGTGTCTTGTACACTTGTCACATTACATTATTTGAAAAAACTGAAACAAATTTGTGAGTCAATTTGTATTGATTCTAGGTGTTAATTGTAGATGGGGTGTCTAATTGGATTATAAATCCAGATCTAGTTATAATTTGACATGCGAGTGCCACTCAGGAATGGTTACTCACCCTTTCATCTTGACCTTTGTTCCTTACAGTCTTCAAATGTTCCGTTTAACACTCATTCTTGCCAGCTGCTTTAAGGTGGAGTACATGCTGCAATGTTTATCCATAAACACACTTTAATTTCACACACATTTTTAGCTTTGATGTATCCAGGACAAACGGTTCCAACCTGCAGCGTGCCTCAAAATGTTCTCAGACTGATGGACAGGTTAGTCAAGTCAGAACCAAAGAGTTTTTATGAAAGGAGTCACATAGGGTCTCTCCCAGTATCAGACAATCACAGCTGTGATCTCTCCCAGTATCAGCCAGTCACAGCTGTGATTTCCCAGTATCAGCCAGTCACAGCGGTGATTTATCCCAGTATCAGCCGTCGGAGCTGTGATATCTCAGTATCAGCCGGTCAGAGCTGTTATCTTCCCCAGTATTAGACAATCACAGCTGTGATCTCTCCCAGTATCAACCAGTCAGAGCTATGATCTCTCCAAATATCAGCCAGACAGAGCTGTGATTGCTCCCAGTATCAGCCAGTCAGAGCTGTGATCGCTCCCAGTATCAGCCAGTCAGAGCTGTGATATCTCAGTATCAGCCAGTAAAAGCATTGTTATCTCATAGCATCAGCCTGGATCAGACTATTAATCTTTCGCTGCAGGTATTTAAAGCTCAGGAAAAAAAATCTGCTCTCAACATTTCCGGTAATGAAGCTCAGGAAGAAACCATATCTGCTCTCTGCATTTTAGTCTACATGGTTCATCAAAGCCACCTCAGTGTTTTTGATGGTCAGTTCAGTTTTCGGCCACACGTGGTTTGAGTGTTTAAGCGGTTTTAAAACATCACTTTTGATGTGTGTTGTAACCCTCAGCACCTCCAAAGATGTTTATTAGTTTAACCAGCAGATTGCATGCAGTGAGTTGGATAGATATAGATGATATGTAGATAACAGATATACATAGACATAGTGAGATGATTGATAAATAGATGATAGATCACATTCACTGTCCATCACTTTCCTCCCTCTGCTAACCCAGATATTCGCATTATAACAGGACGTGTTTCAAAAGCAGATGCTTTCAAGTGCTCTAAGTTATTACAATATGGAAACAGATAAAATGTAAAGCTGGGTTGGATGATCAAATTAAGGTCATCATGTGTGACATATATCTGTGTGTGTCTGTGCTTGTGTGTGTGGGGGTTGTGAATGGACACTAGAGCCTCCTTTGTTTCAAAGTCAGCCTGTCTGTTTGAAAGGGTCTGTTAATTGGAAGGTTGGTGTGAGCTGAGATGAGAGGGCACCCGAATGTTATTGGAGCAGGTGGAACAAAAAGAGTTGCTGTCTGCACGGTGTGTGTGAGAGGAAGGCGGGTGTGGTAAGTGTGTGTGTGAGGGGTGGGTGGGCGTAGACGATTGTGTACGGGGTGTGGTTCTGCAGTCGTTCTTCACTGTGATCTTTCACCGTGACAGAGGCGTAATTCTCTACAATAGACACGGTCTTTAGAACCCGTCATCCACCTGCCTCTCTAAAGAGCCCTCAGTCTGGTGCTTTGTCCTGCCTCACTGCACTGGGTCAGGGAGGGGTGGTGGTGGTGGTGATGGTGGTGGTGGGGGGGTCTCTCTTTGGATGAGTGCCTTCCTGTATGTGTTGCTCCGGTATGGATGAACATGTCAGTCCCTGATTAAGGGTGTGCGGCCTCATCCATTCAAGGGACGGTAGGTTCCACACGGTTCGACACCCTCCTGGTTCTCTGGCCGTCAGCAGAGGTGGGTGTCTGCCAACTCGACACCATCACAGGTGGTGGCACAGTATTGGCCCTCCTACCCTTTAATTAAGACGGGTGAAGCAATTGTTAATTCCCCTCCTCCATCCAGGTCTCACACAAACACACACATGAAGACACGCAGATACACGGCTCAGTACACATTCCTCGTTGCTTACTTATACCATGGTTTTCAGACAACCAGCATTCAGGAATCAAATTGTCCTGTTAATAATTCATATTCTCAAAACTATACAAACATCAGTGCTAGGATGGTGTTTCATTATGATGCATAATATGAATATAAATAATACATGTTCTCTCGATTGCCAAAATACTTTTATTGAACCTTGTGTCAAGTGGCTCTACATTATAATATAATTGGACTTCAGTGTTCTTTGTTTGCCAAACAATCATGTCTAATTTCATATTTTTCACTCAACATGTCAATGCTAAGCATGTTTTAGCAAAAGAGTGAATGCAACATTGGATTGGTATTTTGCGGCTCAGTCAGTTAGAGCACAAAACTAGTAACACCTCGGTTAAAGGTCTGAATTGTTATAGTAACAATCAAATTGTCTGCAAGTAATTCATATGAAAATGATGTATTCCAACATAAAATGTATTTCGGAATGAAAACCTAACCTTTGATCTTGTGTGTGTTATTCAGTTGATGTAAACATTTTTTTATGTTTTTTGCGGGAGTTAAAAAAGCAAAACTGACTATATATTTGTAACGAGTCCCAAAGCGGTTCTCTACAGGGGTCATCAAAATACACTTAATTAAGGACATTACATAAATACATTCTTTTCAAAAGAGAGGGTTGGCGTTGGGCTGTTGTTGGAGTTAGTTTAACATATCTTTTTAGAATCCCCTGAACTACAGGAAGTCCGTCACGGCATGTCAACTCTTGTTTCAGCATAAGTACCACATGGGAAGGGCGTAATAGGATCCTAATTTAAGTCCAGGTTAAAAAGGTTGTCGTTTCTGGCATCATTAAACCACTGTTTGCTCTGACCTGCTCTACACAGAGGTCAGAGAAAAGGATTCCCCTTGTTTGTTATTGCTCCCACATCCAGTTCACCCAGAGCAAAGGAAACAGATTCACACTTCCTGTGTGTGTGTGTGTGTGAGAGAGAGTGTGTGTGTCTACATATGGGTCGGTGTTTATAGACAAGCACTTTACTTCACATACATGGTCTGTTAGTGATGGAGACATGGCAAACTGACCTTATTGGCACTATTACATGTAACCTGTAACTTGTTGTTTTTAGCTGTGAGAACACTGGGTCTGGTAGCTATGAGAACACTGGGGTCTGGTGGCTATGAGAACACTGGGTCTGGTGGCTATGAGAACACTGGGTCTGGTAGCTATGAGAACACTGGGTCTGGTAGCTATGAGAACACTGGGTCTGGTAGCTATGAGAACACTGGGTCTGGTAGCTATGAGAACTCTGGGCCTGGTAGCTATGAGAACTCTGAGGTCTGGTGGCTATGGTCCATCGTCCATGGTTGCATACACCTACTACTACTGAAGTATATTATTGTATATATTAACTATAAATGCTATGATAATGTTTATAGTAGAGCATGATCATAGAAAATATCCTCATAAAAATGACGCAGTCCTGTCTTCAGCTCAGGGTCCTAACTTCAGCTCAGGGTCCTGTATGCAGTACACAGTCCTGTCTTCATCTCAGGGCCCTGTCTCCAGTTTTGCAGTTCTGTCTTAAGTTTATACTTCTGTCCCCAGTTTCATGGTTCTGTCTCCAGCTTCACAGTTCTGTCTCCAGTTTCACAGTTCTGTCTCCAGTTTACAGTTCTGTCTCCAGTTCAAAGTTCTGTCTCCAGTGCACAGTTCTGTCGCCAGTTCACAGTTCTGTCTCCAGTGCGCAGTTCTGTCTCCAGTTCACAGTTCTGTCTCCAGTGCACAGTTCTGTCTCCAGTTCACAGTTCTGTCTCCAGTTCACAGTTCTGTCTCCAGTGCACAGTTCTGTCTCCAGTTCACAGTTCTGTCTCCAGTGCACAGTTCTGTCTCCAGTTCACAGTTCTGTCTCCAGTTCACAGTTCTGTCTCCAGTTCACAGTTCTCTCTCCAGTTCACAGTTCTCCTCCAGCTGTTGGTTTAGCTGGCAGACTGAAACGATGCCAAGCTCATTTAAATGCAATGGTTTTATGTCCTTTTACTAGCGCACTGTAATTTACTATCTCATTAGAAATCACATCCACCTTCTGTTGGTGCGAAGCGAGTAAATCAACCTGTGAGTGGTGTAGAGACAGAGGGGGAGATGGAGGACAGGATGGATGGAAAAAGGGGAGATGATATTTTTGCATTGAGATTCTCATCACTATGTTGCATATTGGGTCATAAAATGTTTAGTTGCCTGGTATTTGCAATGCAAACACAACAAATCTAAATCAATATCGTTTTTCTGCTGTGTTGTTTTGCTGACACGTTAAAAGCTAGATGACCAGCTGGATGAGAGTCTGAACTGGAAACATTTCTGTAGAATTTTATCACACGGTTTTGGCGTGAGTGTTTGTGTGTGTGTATGTGGGTGGGTGTGTGTGTAAATGTATGTTTGTGTGAGTGTCTGTGGTTGGTGTGTGTATATGTACTTTTATACTTGTGTGGTTCAGTTATCCTCACTAGTATAGTCAAATGTGACAAATGGGAACTAGTGAGAACATTTTGACTCACTTACATATTACACATTTTAGGCTTTAGGTTAATGTTAGGGTTAGGGTGAAAATGTGATTTTAGTGGTTAAGGTTAGGGTTAATATGTGATTTTAGCTGTTACATTTAGGGTTATAATGTGGACTTAGTGGTTACTAAGCATTATTATGATGTTTTTAACAAGACTGTAGGAAACACACTAAGCATCTTGGGTAATTTGATGCTTTTAAACCTGACTGTAGAACACACACACTCATCACCGGTTGCTACCATTTATTGCCTCTCTGTTTCCTCTGACGCCTCTCTGTACATAAACCTAAACAACCTTACCACACAATGACTGTCCTGGTACTGCCTGTAAATAGTCAAATTGTTTATAGAATTCGTCATTTATTCCTCGTCATGCTAATTAGGTGAATGTATTTATTCTATTTTATGTCTTCATTTGTTTGTATTCTTTTTACAGTCTTTTTACAGTTGTAGACAAACACAAGCAAACTAAGAAAGCAAATGTAGCAAATTCTAAATGAAGAGGAATGGCACATGGGCTTGCTGTTAAAGTATCTGTCCTGGTTGCTAGATTGAATCCAGAGCCGGCAAAGAACAAAGATCAGCTGTACGTCACTGATCGAGGCAGTCAAACCTAACTGGTCCCCAGGCACTTATTGTGGGGTTGGATTAAAGGCATGGTTGGGTTGAATCTAAATATGCATGCAAAGCTGTATGGTAACACTATTTAGTGTGTTCCAGTACTCCAGTTCCCAGAACCCACCCAATCCCCTCACACTTTTCCTTCTGGCATCTCCTAAATGACTTTGGAAAGCAGAGCGACCAGTAGAGAGCAAACTACATAACCAATATTATGTTCAAATGTATCTGTTTGTTCCCTATTACCATTCAGACTTTATATGTGCACTGTTACTAGAACAACTTGAACAATTTGCATTCATCATTTAGAAACGTGTCTGTGTGTATTACTTTAGTTTTTTTAATTCTTTTCATTCTGTTTTTACCCATTTTCCACTTGCTTTGGTGATGTAATCCAAGATTTCCTGTGCTAATAAGCCCTGTAATTGGAAGCGTACTGTGCACAGGGGCCGTCTACAGATGGCCCATAAAGCTAAACACAGTCCAACACAAACACACAGGCCGTGGCGGGACACGGCCGACCCAGGAGGCCCGGGAAAGGAGGCTGGCTCGGGGGAGGAAAACCAAAACAACCCGGGGTGGGTATCTGGTGGGAGAGAGGGAGCTTTAGGGTGTGGTTCAGTAGAGGCTTGGAAATATTTGGCGAGATATTCTTGTTGTCCACAAGAACCCGTGAAACGTGTTGAGCTTGTGTTCACTTCACACTTGTTTTTGCGCGTGCATCTATGTCCGCAAGTGTTTGTGTGTGCTCTTGTCTGCGTTGTGTGTTTGTGTTCCCACCTTCGTTGGGTTTGAGTGTGTGGAGACAGAGGGGTACGAGATGTCCCGGGTCATTATCACGTCCTCGTCACGCGCTTTGGGATGAAATTCTGGAATGTGGAACCTGGGTGTGATATTTCTCTGGTTGATGTGAGACCGGCTCAGAGTGTTCTGGCTTCCAGCATGTCACAGGAACGGCCTGTGTAAATGCACGTTCGTACGGGTGTCTGAGCTCACAGCACGGCACAGAGTGCAAGTCATTCTACATGAGGAGAGTAGACGTGAAAGGCAAGCCCGCTGGCCCTTAACCAACACCTTCTCTGGACCTCCTGTGGTTTTGGGGCCTTTACAGTGTCTGTCTACCACGTTTTGTTGGAGATTAAGAGCAACATCATGTGGTGTTGAAACTGCAAACACCGTTGCCCAACTAAGCTAACGCTACCACATGTTATTTTATGACTAAAACAAAATAGAATTGTGTGGTTTTGGGAAATGCTTTGAATCACCGTACAGAGGAAAACACCTGCAGAGGCCGGCTCTAAGGCAGATCAGTGCTGGTGATCAGGTGTGTCCGTGTGTAGCCGGGTGGATTAGCTGGTGATTTCAGAGGATCATGCAACATTCCTTGTCCAGCCCTGTGGTTAAAACATGAACACAACCTAAACAGCTTTACACAGTTACCACACACACTCCGTAACCAGTGATCTAACACCACGTAGCGTCAGGCCTTAGCACAGAGCAGGCAGGTTCCAGCCAGATCACTGTGTAGTAATGAAACAAACTGCCCACCTGACAGCGGCAGGAAAAAGACTACACTCAGGCAGCCTGACATACGGATAGACTGAAGTAACATTCAGAAACACTAACTGGGATGTACAGACAGACTAACTGACATATGGATAGATTAGACTGACATACATACGGAATAACTGACATACGGAAAATACCAAAATATAGACATGCTAAATGATATACAGATTCACTTGGAAGGGTGAGGAGATTGAGGTGGAGTAGAGGTGAGAAGAAGGGTGTATGAGAGTGTGTATTTGTGTGTGTGTGTGTGTAAAAGGACTGCTTTGAGAGTCATGATTGGGACAGATTTATTTTCTGAAACATACAGATGTGTGAAGGCAACAGACAACAGAACGTCCTCCTCTGGGTTCGGCCAGGTCAACAAGGATGAAAGATGCTTCTCTACATCTGTTCCCCACATGAAGTCTTCCACTCCGGACAATATTCAATGACTCAATCCCCAGTCACCCCATCATGTTCTCCATTATCTTATGTCTGAACACCCACTGAGAAATGATGTCACACAATCACTGAGTTAACATCAACATGTAAAACCTCCAACTCAGAAATCCATGGCAATGGACTGGATCCCCTTTAGCTTTCTATAGAAGATTCCTTTTGAAGTCCTCTGAGAAAAAAGCTAGCAGCTAGCCATTTCATTCCGCGGGCACACACCCCTGAAGAAAAGGTTAGGCATATGGCCCCTGTTGGATTCTCTGCAGAAATAATATGAAAAACTTAGAACAAGAGCGATGTAGGCAGTCCAACCCCAATAACATACAACCACACCAACAAACAATATCTCTCATGGTTACAGTAATGAATGCAATGTTAGCGGTGTGCAGTGTTATGTTTCATATGTGTGATGGATGGGAGTCTTGTGGAGCCTACTTTGTGTTTTGGCCAGGCCCTATGAATCATTATTAAGGGAGCTTTAAATGCTTTTCCAATACTTAGAGGTGATTTAACCCCCACTGTGGATGGTGTGTATCTCTTCAGGCTGAGAGGAGAAGTGCTGCTGGCTCCTCGCTACTGATTTACATAATGACCACTTAGTGCGGTTTTACACTTCAATAGTTTTATTTAGATGAACAAGAATTGTTGCCAAATTTGCGTTAGAGAAACATTTTCTTTTAGTGTTAACAGGTGAAAATGTCAATTGTGGCCTTCCTAGGTGGTCTGAGACAATTCTCTTTCGGATACTTCCTGATGGTACTGACATTTAAACAACTAAAATTAGTTTAAACAACTTACATTTTTAAGGCATTACTGGTTAGGTTTAGGGTTAGGCTTAAGGAATAAGTTAAGTTTAGGCATAATGGTAAAGTTATTAATATAAGAGTTATGATTGGTTTAAGGTTTTGTTTAGGACTAGGAAACAGGAAACAACACATTTTATTCTGTGGTGTCACTAACGTCAGAGAAGAGAAGACATCTCTCGACTGTGTTCAGTTTATTTAGCAACGCCAGATTACCAAACAAATCTTTTGACTTTTTAGTTGTGTCAGTATGTCCTGGAGCATTCCGGACTCCCTACCGGCAAACAATAAACAGAGCTCATCGCTCATTTTTCAAAGAATATTGAATGACTCAATCAATTGTTCTCAGTTTTTCTTTTTTTTTTGCAGAAACACGGTAAACACAAATAAGGACAAACACTCACATCGTGTAAATGTTCACACTTATACACACGAAAGGCGTCACTGGCGTGTAAACACATAACAGGACGGTGACTCCAAGGCAAGACACAGTGAGATACGAGATGTTAAAACGTTCAGATGATCAGCGAGTCAAGAATACTTCACGACTGAGCGTGAATGTTAAGGTTCAGACAGAAATAGCAACACAGCCTGGTGGACTGGAGCCAGCAACAGCAGGAGTCATCATGAAGAATCTAGATAAGCAACACAGCCTGGTGGACTGGAGCCAGCAACAGCAGGAGTCATCATGAAGAATCTAGATAAGCAACACAGCCAGGTGGGCTTTGGACAGGTGAGCTGGGAGTTGGCAGGCCAGGTAGTCCTGAAGCATGCTCCTAGGGCTGTGGTCCTACTAGAGGACGGGAGAGAGAAAGAGAGACAGACACGCACGAATACACACAAGCTCTATCTTTTACACGCACACACACAGCCACCCGTCCTTAAAGTCATCCACACAAACACACAGGCAGAAATTCAGCGACACGAATGCATATTTGAGACAAATCCCATCAAAAGATGAAACTATCACTTACGGTTAGAGAGAGAGAGACATGCAGATAGAATAGGGGAGGTTTTGTTTGTGAAGAAATGTAATTACATCAACTTGAAAGGAGTCATCAATCTGCCTACCTTTCAAACAGACAGCTCTAGGGCAGTGTTGTGTGTACACAGCAAATTGGACAGAATTACCTTATGTTGATTTTTCAGTATTTTTCTGTAACATTTTATTATCTGATTTAGGATTACTGACTGCGATGGAAAGTCCACAGTCTGGGTGTTTGAACAGTACAGTGCCCGCAAGTCTGGAACTCGTTGTGTTAAACCTTATCAAAACCTCTGCCATAATAGTAAACATTTTTGTTCTACTGTAGTAAAAACATTTTTTATTGAAATGACACTGATTCTAGTTATTAATGATATAGCCCATATGGTCATGTTAATTCAAGGCAAAACGCGGCCATGACACATTAACCACGGGTGGTGCATTTTCAATTTGAGAAGGCTAACTTGGCTAACTTGTCTTCATTGTGAACAGCCACTCCAGTCATTATCTTCCCTTTGGAATCTCTTTCCAGTGAATCATTCCCACCGTGCAAACGGACCCTGGGGTAGGAACACCCAATAAGAATGGCAATCAGTTCAGGCCTATTGAAAAGAACATTTTGCTGCACATCTGAACCTGGACATTTAAATACAGTGATCATAATATTGGAGGGCAATTATAATTGATTTCTACTAACATCATTGCAGTAGATGCAGTCTGAGAAATGCAAGCCCTGAGTTTTGTATACTCTAAACCTCAGCTCAACTTTTTGTTTGAAAAATATTTTGGGGTGTATATGTAGCTGTTACTTTTTTGTCTCCTCAAAAGTGTTTGAGGGGGGACACCTGAAAATATATATTGCTTTTGAGGAAGATCCAATGTTTGGTATCCCCCATTAGAAATAAGTACCCCAATCTAATTAGTTTCTTTTTTTACCTCTTATTAAAATACCTGTGGCATAAAAAACTCAAGACTAAGCACAGATCAGCCATCTTAAAACAACTTAAATTGTAAGCCTCCCAATGAGGAACAGATAAAATCAATACCCTAAATAAGCAATGAAACCCAGTTTAATGCGTTAACCAACAAACAAAAAACAACCCCAGAGGAAAAGGTTGTGGTTGTGCTAACGTTCATAGACTACTGTCAGGGACCCCCAGTGGTAGAGATGGAAGTCCTCCTGACAGTTGGTTGTGCTAACGTTCATAGACTACTGTCAGGGACCCCCAGTGGTGGAGATGGAAGTCCTCCTGACAGTTGGTTGTGCTAACGTTCATAGACTACTGTCAGGGACCCCCAGTGGTGGAGATGGAAGTCCTCCTGACAGTTGGGTGTGCTAACGTTCATAGACTACTGTCAGGGACCCCCAGTGGTGGAGATGGAAGTCCTCCTGACAGTTGGGTGTGCTAACGTTCATAGACTACTGTTAGGGACCCCCAGTGGTGGAGATGGTAGTCCTCCGGACAGTTGGGTGTGCTAACATTCATAGACTACTGTCAGGGACCCCCAGTGGTGGGGATGGAAGTCCTCCTGACAATTTGGCTTTACCAGCGTGTGTTTTGGCTCCTGCTCAACACTTGAGGAGGAGTTCTGGAATTTGTGGCAGAGGGAGTCAGATTCAGACTTATTACTTTTGCGGCCACGCTGCTTAGCAAGCCTGGGTAGCGAGGCAAATAATTACCGGGTTTTCCAGAAATCCTTTTTGGATTGTATTCCTGGAAATAGGAACAAATACTTCAAACAAGATATCTGAGAATTTTGGGATAAGAGAGAAACATTTTCCGGCGTTAAATTATGCTTGCAACTATTTATATATAAAGATGTTCTAATGGACCACAGTGCTTCCACATGGGCGCCGCAAAGCAAGAATAGCAATCTATCATGTCTGACAATCAACTAAGCCCACGGCTAATGTTTCTGATCATCATATCCTGTGGTAAATAATGATTAATTATTGATTTGTTCATCATCATAACTCGCAATGTGTAACAGTACAGCGAATTTTGCCTTAAATTAAACTTCTACTTGGGAGAAAGCTATCTGCTTTTGGACTAATTTACATCTCTAGAAAAAAAAATCAGATTTCTCAATGCCTGACTTGCAAGCTCTCAGGTGAAATATCCGAACACTGGCTGTGTGTGCTAAATGTAATTTATGTGAGCTAGGCAATGGACCAATGCTTGCAAGTCCTCCAATTACATTGTGATGCGTAGTCCTGCTTGTGCAACTCATCCATAGGATCCCCAACATTTGACGCCATACAGACCATGCAGATTTTACAAGGAAACCAGACTTAAAGCGATAAGACAAGATTTGTTATTACAAAGATACTGGACATTTCACGGTCCTTCTTCACACCAACAAACCTCACCAAGCTCCCACCTCTTCAGCCAGTGGGTCAAGGGTCGGTGGTCACAGTTCATAAGGACCATTTCCAGGGAAGGTAAGAGACTAGTCAGTAAAGGAGTCGAGTGATTCATGGACCACTATTGTAAAGGACAAAAATAACATCAACATTTGTTGCTCTGACCAGAGGATGTCGGGTAGACCTCCAGATGACCTCCAGATGACCAAGTTCTTTTTCACATCTTGTTTTATGTTAGTTGTGTTTGTTAGAATTTCCTCCAGTTTCTTGAGGGAGACTGTCCTAATTAATGCGGGTAGTTCCTGTGAACTGATGGAGCTGTCAAAGTGTGAATGGCTGTCCCTGATATGTGTGAATGCTGGAAACGTGAGAAACGAGACAACCTAGACACAGGGTTCAATCTCTTGATTTCAAGTGAATGTTAGCCATGAACACGATTGTGTGAAAAGGTAACACATTCAGTACTACTGAGTAATGTACTACACGTGTTTTCATTTTGTGTGTATTCAGATGTTAGGTGTGGTTCCAGTCAGACAACAGAGGGGCCAGTGAGACCTGGGTTGACCATGGGGGGGGGTGGGGGGGGGGGGGGGCTGTGTAATACCATTGCATGCTGGGTCATTGCGGGCGGACCTGCGCAGAGTGTGCTTTGGAGCTCCATTCATGACATGTAATTGTCCATATTAACACCAGTCTCTAGCCACGCACACTCTGGCCCAGAATGCATCATGTCCAACAGGGTTGAGAGAGGATCGGACTAATGCCCCTTCTAAACCTGTCCTCCTTTCCATCTGCTCCTGCAAAAACTCCACCTCCATTGTACCTGTTACCGGCTGATGCCTGAAGTTAATAAAGCTTTTTCAGATAAACAAGAACTGTGAAGAAGTTTGTAACTGGATATTTCCCCATTGCAAAAGGGCTGATAGGGGAGATGGGTAATATAGGGGTGTTGTGTGAACCCATACCTCTCCCTTCCTCTCACTTCCTCTCCCTGCCTCCCTCTGCCTCTCCCTGCCTCCATCTGCCTCTCCCTGCCTCTCACTTCTTCTACCTGCTTCTCATGTCCTCTCCCTGCCTCCCCCTGCCTCTCACTTCTTCTCCCTGCCTCTCACTTCTTCTACCTGCCTCTCACGGCCTCTACATGTGGAAATGTCATTCTTTGGTTGGTTTCCTCCTGCAGGGAAGAGATAAAGAAAAAAATAAACATTCATCCCAAGTGGATGATGCAAACGACCCAGCCTTGGGTGCAACCAACATATTCCCCCCATGGTTATTTCATTAAACAGTTTAATTACAGCAGTTCAGCCCTGCTTAGCTAAACATTATTCAACACAATTAATCTGATCTATAAATGCTTGAAAAGAAATGGGGTAAGCTTAGAAGATTTGCACAAAAACACCAGTCAAACCTAGTTGTTTTTTTGTTGCATAAATTAGTCTTACTTTCTGAGTTCTAGACGTTGTCTGACTGACGTTTAATTGGTCCAGGCAATGTCAACAAACCCCCAGTGTTTGATGGGAAAGGTCTTGCTTGGTGTACCTGTCGAACCCACCAGGACAGACAAGGTGACCCAGCCTTTTACCCAGAAACAGCCAACTCTCTGCGGGGCGAAGCAGGGAAGACATGAAAGACTACCTATTTACCACTGTCAAACCACAGAGCATGAAGAAGACAGGACAGACAACCTCCAAAGTCAGCTGTTCGACTACCCTTTCCCTCTATCCGTTTCCTTTGGACAATAGCTATAATTAGCTTATCACAACTTGAAAATGCACTTTCTTGAAGGCTCATTCCTCATCTCAGCTCAGCCTCAGAGGCTTTGTCTGTTGAATGACACTGAATCGTAATCCTCTCTGCTCCTTATCACCAACCCGCTTAACCTAACAACCTTGTATGTCAAACGTCCTTTCAAAGTCACTCATTGGTGATGGTCTTTCTGGTTAAATGGGGATCTAATCTCCCTCTGATCAACTCTTTATCAGGTTTCTGTAAAGTAAACACACAACATAGGCTCTCCAAACATGAGTCATCGAGGCAAGAGAATAACATAACAAATACATCATGAATTCATTAGGACTCTGCTCCATGTGAGGCCGTATCTCACCCACCACTCTTAAATGTGACAACCACGTTATAAAACAGACAGTCATCCATATTTAATTATGTGATGTCATTGCAATCGCCCAGCCATGAGTTCCTATCACCACGGACAGCTCGAGAGACACTGGAAGCCTGTTTTAAATCCCAAGTCAGTAGTAATTTTTTTCTCTGGTTGTTGTAACCTTACAAACCTACAAACAAACGAGTGTCCTCTCGCTGTTAACCACTTAACCTTATCCATATCGCACGTTCCTACCACATGCAGCCTTACTTACTGAAAATCAACAAGTGAAGTAATAGATCGAAGTTGGTCCTAGATTGTCCGTTTAGCAACAACATTATTTGTGTCCGGCTGAAAACCGAACAAAGCACAACACCGCCGATCTATCACTTTATGTCAAAGCCCTGCTGGTAAAAGTAATTAAACAGCATATATCGAATAAGAGAAGTGAACCTCAAAACACTGTAATTGGTCCTGAGAGCTCCAGAGAATGTATCATGTTATTCCAGTCGAACACTCAATCTGCTGGTGTTCCAGAGGATGTTTATGAGCTGTCCTCTGTGCCCCCATTGATAAACAACTAGAACCGGCGGCGTCTGGCCCAAATAACCCACACATTACAAGATGGAGGTGATGTGCTGAAACTACCCCCGGACAGAGGACTAATTCACTAATACAACACTAATGCAACAGGAATTAAAAAGATAAATCTCTGTTATGAGAGTGTCTGCGAGAACTTGCTAACGTAATGGCCTTCGTCCAATGGGTATCTCCTCTGATGGATCAGAGGGGGGCCAATCAAACACCAGGCTTTATAATATCCGCCTTGGTTGTAGAAACAGACCTTGGGGTCACTGATAATGTTCTCTCGATTGCTGTCGAGACCTATGCTGGTAGGGAGAAGAGTTACTTTGACGGAGACCTTCTGAGGGCAGAGAGGTGGATGTACAAACCAAGAGGTCTAAAGGGTTACGGTGCCTGTGAGTCGAGCGGTCGCTCGCTTTCTATACGCCTGATCTGTCTTTATGGACACGATTCATAGTGAGTCACTGTAAGAACGTTTCAGTACATTCTCGCTAGCGTTGCTGTACAACATTCACCATAGAAAGGATGGACTTCTTTGTTTTAGAATCTTTAAGATGTTTCTATTGTCCGTCATCGACAAGGTTTCATGGCAACACATTGGTTAAGATGTTCTCAGCTGCCGTGCACACACACACACATTTTGTTTTGTTTTGTCACAGTGCGAATGGCTGCCTGTGTGGGTGGTTATTGTTGTTTGATGTAACTCATTTGAATATACTGCAACTGCTGGCTGTACTGTAGGGATTGGATTCTTTTCCAGCAGATCAACAACAGCCAGTCAGTGGCACTTGTTTATTTGGTAGGCAGACATACTGGGAGTGATCATGTTGAGAGGCAACTGCTTTTCCCGAGCAACGCTTTTTAATGAGTGTTCTGTAGCTACAGGCTTTAACAAAGAGAAGTGAACGGCGCTTACCAACTCTCTACCTACCCTTCAACTCAACACACACACACACAGGCACACACACAGACACACAGACACACACACACACTCAGACACACACACACAGACAGACACACATACACAGACACACACACAGACACACAGACACACACACACACAGACACACACACACAGACAAACACACAGACACACACACACACACACACAGACACACACAGACACACACACGCAGACACAGACACACACACACACACACAGACACACACACACACAGACGCACACACACACAGAGACACACAGACACAACGCATGCCCTTCTGAGGACTGGAATGAATAGACAACCAAAAGGCTGTGACCACCTTTTGATATGAGATGCCAAGGTAATTGTAAGGATGTATATTTTAGACCCAATCAGATGAAATAAGTATGGACTCTAATAATAATAATTGTTTTTTAAAGGAAAAGTCCTCATACCTCGATGCGGAAAAAGCCTGTGATGTGATTCAGCATAGTTATCAAGCATAATGGACAACAGAGAGATCTCATAGGAACATATCTTTGCGTGACAAGCATTGTTGGAACAGAGCCCACAACTAAGTATTTCACTGTTGGTCTAATGAAGCATGTGACAGAAGACGTTGTGATTCGATGAGCGTTCCTCAGAAAACATTCTTCATCATGGAGAGCATGAAGTGGTTATTATTGTCGTCTCCTAACCCGTTGGCACACGACATGACACGGCCTCACAAGATAAATCCCCCCGAGAACGCGGACCCAGGGAAGGAAACAAAGTAAGCGAGGAAACAAGATTAGGACAGGAAACAACAAAGGAGAGAGGGAGACATCCGCACGGTCACAACAACAGCGTTCAACAAGAGATACGCAACCTTGTGAAACACTAAGCGTTTTGTTTGGAAGACATGCAGGGCATTGACAGATTACAATAGATAGGGCACATATCTCATTTAGCTAACCGAGGGCGGCTATTGAATTACAGTTAAGGCAGGGCCACATTCCTCAATGGTTAACCAGGGGTTAAATACCGCCGTTTTACAGCCAGGATCTGTTCTTCATGCCTGGTAGTCAGGTTACTGACTTTCATTTCAAACTCTTCGCTGCCTAACGTGGGAAGCAGTGCAGAGGTTACCTGCTGGAAAGGGCACAGGCGTTGCTCACGCACGCACACACACACACACACACGCGTCTTGTGTGTGTAACACGCCTCTCCTGAGAAACGCAGTTTGTGGTATACATCTCCTGGCTCATTCAATACGTGTTTGATGTTTTATTCCGAGTCTTGCATATTGTTTCATGCTCTTGGAACTTTGTGAAGGCTCGGTTGAGAGTTGTTATGGTGGCATTTCATATATCGCCTCTGACATTGTGTTCTTCTCTCTCCTCCAGAGAAAAAAGGGAAATCGTTACGATCACAGGGTTTCTGCTGCGTTTGATAGGCCACTGGGGCACTGTTAAAAAACCTGCAATGCTCTGGTCTGGACGCTTTTTTACAAGACCTGGTCTGTGGGTTTTATTGTAGTTTGTGTTGTAGTGTTGTGGTGTTGTGCCTTGCTGTCCTGTGCGTTGTGTTTTGCTGCAGATGTTTACGTGTCTCTGTTAGTACAGTAATACACCTCTGAGAGACCCCACGTTACAGACAAAGGACAGAACCTACACTGCTGTCCAAGGCATGATCAGCTCCTGGCTGTTGAGGAGCAACCATAGGCATGTTTGTGTGTGTGTTTCAGTGTGTTCGAGACACGTTCTAACTTATGAGGCCGTTTCAACAATCCATCGCAGCAGAGACTATGTCCCTGACCTCTGACCAGTAACCTCTGACCTCCATCACCTGCCTGTGTGTCAGTTAATTAGTGAGGGGAAGATAGCGTGCTGTGCTGGGGGGTGTAGACCTGCGGTAACGAGCCTGTCTTACTAGCACCACCAGGAGGAGGGTTATGACAGGGATCTCCAGGCTGTCTGGGGGGGGGTATTCTTCCAGGCGGCATGGAGAGAGGAGGTGTACGTCCAGGGATCAGGAGGTTTCACCCTGCATTGTCACTGAAGTATGAGAATGAAACATAAATATAGAAGGCAGACATGAACCGATGTGTGCAAAACACACAGACACGTAGCCATTCACCCACCAATGCACACCGACACACCCACCAATGCACACCCACACACGCACTAACACGCACTAACACACACCCACACACGCACTAACACACACCCACACACGCACTAACACACACCCACACACGCACCAACACACACCCACACTAACACACACGCACACACCGATTTAGACGATCGAGGTCGCACAGGGACCGGGTTATCTGCAATCTGATTGTGCGCTGCAATTTTTCTAACCCCCGGTCTGATTTACAGCAGCTAAATTGGGCGCAAACTCTGTGTGGGGTAGCGGGTGGCGATAAAGTTCCGGCCATATCTCATCCAGACGCCAGCCTCGGCGAATGAAATGGATTTATATCTAAATCTGTGGCTCAGTCATCAGTGATACCCGAAGCTGTGCTGCCGCTCCGCTTGATGTGATGGACCGGATCCCAAGTGGGACAGAGGGGCCCTACAAAGGGCCCCCCCTAATCCCAAGCCGGTGCACTTGTTGTGGCCAGAGGCCCCTCCGAGATCCGGGATGCACACGCGGGAGGGGGGGGGGGCGGGTCTACATCCGTGAGTGGCGTCGGAGGGAGGAGCTCGCTGAGGTCTCGGGACAAATAACCACTCATTGATTTGATGAAGGTGCTGATCGGGTTTTTGTTGTGATGAGTTGTGTGCTGTTATTTAATACCTCACCGTTTAGGGGGGAGTGTTTGATTTGTCTGTGATGAGATAAAAGGTTTCCGATGGATGATTTCAGTTTCTTTCCACAGGGTGACGGAGAACTGTGGTGTGATGCGGCAGAACCACAGCAAAGGACCTTAGTTCCTATGAAACTGTGTTCCTTTTTGCTAACATAACAGCAAATCCGATGGCACCTCTCGCACAATATATACGCACAATGTTTTCAATGACAATAACGAATAACACGGAATAAACACAACCTTTTATGAATAACTACCCACGGAGACAAACCTTCACAGTGTTTGGAATGGTAGCTTTGCTTTAATCCTCCTACTCGATGTCCAAGGGCTTTCAACAGGGATCACCACACACATCGGCTAGCCCTGAAATCTACAGAGCCCTTCAACATGTAGTAGGAGGACGGAAAGGAAAAAAACACCAGAAACAAACGTTTGTCTCTGTCCGGAGTGATGTAACAACAGTTAACGTGATCAAGGCCTGGCTGGGTCCTTTATCAAACCATATCAAAACACTGTCAGGAGACATTGTGCACCTTTTAGTTTTTCTTCCTACAAGCAAGAACTGATACCGACATCGTTTTTCTCCTGGATTTGTTTTCCACTCTCCTGACATCTGGGAAACACAAGCCCTCTGCCTAAGTTTGTCCTTGGTAGTAGAAGTCCTTGACAGGAGAGGGGACTGACAGACCCGGACAGGGCGGCCTCCTTCAGGGGCGCACGCCCCCTGTCCCTGACCCGCAGGCCAGGCTGAAGGAGCACAGGGCTGTGTGAGTCACCTCCCCCCTGACAGCTCCCTGGAACGCTGCTCCACTCTCATATTTCTCCTCTGATATGAAGACGGGGGGGAAACGCAATTACCCTTTTATATGTCATCCCTGTCATGTGCGACGGCACAGGGCACCCCTTGTTATGATGACTGCACCCCCAAAAACTCATTTGCCGTTTACGGCGCAGGTGACACGGGTGGGGGGGTGGGGGACTGGGCTCGAGTGCGGCGGATGATCTGAAGTGTTCTGCATTATCCACCGCCAGCCCCGCCCCAGCTTTATTAAACAGAACGCCCTTCAGCACCGCTCCCCACTCGTCCGGGGGCCCCGAGGGCCTGTGCCACTCATCCGTCTCTCCACCGCGCGCCTCTCGGTCGGCTTCTGCTAATGAAAGACACCGGCTCAGAACGCAGCCGTGCGACGAGGCACCGGCAGGGCCGATAGCAGCCCGTGTCGACCACAGTCGGGACGCCGTGAAAGGTACGCTTGGGGCTCCTTTGAATGCAGGCCACGGACGGACCCTGTCGTACGGGACCACACCTCCCCCCCCCACACACCCCTTTCACCGCCCCTTTAACATGACATCACGTAAGACCTGCTCACCAAGGCCATCATCGTATCAAGGTCTCACGGGGGAGTGCCTTCGACATGTAGGGAGGTAATATATAGGTAATCGAATTCAGTCCTCCGACACCACGGCGAGACAACCAGCAATCCATCACGCGGCGCCGTGGCAACCAGCAACCGTCCCTTTCACCTCGGTATTAACATTGTCTTCCTCTTTATCCTTTACACCACGTCCCGTCCCGTTGGCTGGTCTGGTTGTAGTGCTGCTTCATAGGCTTGTCGCGTCGTCGCCGTTGTCTGAGTGACAGATGCCCCTGGTAACAGGTGTTGTGAACCCGCCCCCTTGTCAGACAAAATCTCCCCATAAACAGCAAAGGTTGAGACTGAGCTGCTGATCACTAATGCTGGCCTGTCATCCTAAGGGATGCTACTTTGATTCATCCGGTGTTCACCACTCTTCCCCTCTCCCCTTCACTGCTCCCCTGATGGCAGGACCTTTAAAACAAGAGGAACGGGCTGTAAACGTTTCTCCTAAAAACGTTCCAGCTTGAAGCAAATTAGACTGCCAACGTTGGACGCGGTTGGAAAGGAATTGCATCAGTACAATACAAGAATACACAAGGGCCAAATGCAGAAGTGTGGTGGTTTGACACTGATGGCATGAGAAGCTCTCGTAAACTCATTACCCATGATCCTTCATCATTACCCGAGTGACCCTGTGCCCATCTGTGCTCCCCGGTCCTCCTTATCCTGGTCTGATGAGGGGCCGGGGCCACGGGTCCCAATGAAACACCTCCCCCTGCTCCCTTGTCACTCAGCACTCCTGAGGTCATCCACTCCCCACCCCAGGGCGGGTAAATTAAGAGGAGAAAGACAGGAGCTGTCAGTGATGCACACACACTCCTTTCATTACTCTGTCATCCAGATGCTTCCACTGAGCCGTAGAGACCTGAAGGACACACATCAGCCTATCAGAAGGCATGTACGTCGTCGTCCCCCCCCCCCACCCCCACCACTGTCGATAACTAAACATTTGGACCACAGCAATGTGTCAGACACAAGGCAACCCCAGATGGTGCAAACCTGCACAGGACAGGGGAACCTGCTCAACTCCAAACTGTTTTGTGTTCTGTGGAAACTTTTATTGACCGTTAATATGGGGAGAAAACATTGTAGCCATTATGAAACAAAGGGAAAGAACCCATTTGAAATTTCAAGCTGGCATGACATGGAAACCCAAGGAAACTTTTTTATCATATTATCATATTAACCCAGATATGCCTACTCAAACTTTAATTACAGCACGGCTGGAGTCCAAGAGCCAAGAGTGGGACTCATTTTCATCCTGGGAATTGCATGGTGCACCAGCCCATTTAGGCAGGGGGGATAATGTATTAATGAAGATTACACGCTGTTTTGGGGCATTTCAGAACTACATTATT
>JACXGK010006771.1:0-27641 GCA_016801125.1 Novumbra hubbsi | reverse complement strand
GGGGGGGGGGGGGGGGGGGGATATAACACTGCTATCTGATGAAGGTCACAGTGAACACAGCTCCTGTTACACACAGAGAGAGAGAGAGAGAGAGAAACCTCTCTGTCCTTCACATTAAAATCTGTGATACTGTGAATAATGAGGTTCAGACTGATACATGGCCAGAACGTCTAATGACTGGTTAGATACAGACCCTGTATCTAAATACTATTATTAAAGGATCCTACTCAACATAGGCTATGGCAATTACTGATAAACATCACCAAGGCTATGCTTTGTTGTCCTTGTTCATTAACTAACTGTCTCTGGTTTCTTTTTCCCACAATATGTGATTATTTGTAAGTTAGGAAGTGGGGCAGCCCAGCCTGCTTCTGTGGTCAGCTATTTACAGTGTACTGTAGAAGTGGCAATAGTATCTGTAGGAGTAATAGCATGTAGTAGTAGAAATAGTATTAGTAGTAATATACAGCATAGTAATAACAGTATATGCTACTAGTTTAGTCCCAAAGTATTTACAGTGGTATTATTGATAGTAGCTGGCTATGTACTATGTAATAGCATGTATAGTAGTAATAATAGAGTTAGTAGTGGCTGTAGTAGTAGTATTAGCAGTACATGTAATCGTATCCGTAGTCGGGGGTTCATCAAGTTAAATTCAAGACTACGATTTGACCTCGATTTTAATTTAAAACCAATTTCACAACGACACCCAACACAAAATAGACACCAATTAGACCGAAGTACCCACCGTAGCTAGAGCAGCAAGCCTACTGCTTACAATAACGTTACCAACTGTGCAACGTTTATAAGACTTCTTGCTTAGTTTTCTTTCCCTTCTTTTCCCAGAAAAGTAAAAAATTACTGCAGTCCAACAACTTCTGATTAAATTGTCATTTTCCCATGGCTCCTGCGGGAAGTTTAACAGCCAATATATACTATGTAGCTAGCTAAATTAACGAACTTGGTACTAGCTAGCTTTCCAAACATCCGTGTTTCCAACCGAGTGTCTTGTTTACATGGAACATTCTGAATGAAATCGCGGTTCGTCTGCGCGCGAACAGAGCTAAAATGCGTTCACAAACCACACGTCATTTCTTTTTGCATCACCTCTGCACAAAGCTTACGTAACTTATTAATAAAGACTTGCGTAAGACGATGTAAAAGACGACATAACAACATTTAAGACTATTCAAAGCCTATTAGTTAGATAAATCATTTTGTAAGCACCCTAACTGTAGTAGTATTATGTAGTATCCAATAAACAATCAACCCGTTACAGATGAGTAAGTCACAGAATAAGGAACTGCAGTGTTTTACACACGCCGACAGGAAATACCAGAGCCTGAGAACTCAAAACATCCCTCTACTGCAGCAGATCTAGAGACACACAGGCCACCCCTAAAGCATTCAACACAACTCTACTGCAAACAGGCCATGTGGCTTCGAACCAGGTTACACAGCACAACCCCTAACAATATAACACAACACCAAACAAGTCAATAAAAATAATCAGGGATATTCATCTGTCCAGTTAGGAAGCATACAGCATACTGTAAATCGGCGTCACCTTTTTTGGCCAAAGTGTGTCGGCAGTTCCTGGTTGACAAAGACTTTGATGGATTTTACTGGCCCTCAAGTTCCCCAATTCACCTCTGGGACATTATGTATCGGTGCATCCAACATCGCCAAGTAGCACCACAGATTGTTGACGCTCATTGAAGCCCTGATCCAGGTCTGGGTGGAGATCCCCCAGGACACCATCCGCCAACTCATCAGGAGCAGGCCCAGACGTTGTCAGGAGTGCATACAGGCACGTGGGGGCCATACACACTACTGAGTCACATTATGAGTTGCCGTGAAAAAATTCACGCAGGTTAGAACAGCCTGTGACTTTGAATTTTGGTGTGAGTTTGAATCCAGCCCTCGATAACTTGGTGATTCTGGTTTCTATTGACCGGTTTTATGTAATTCTTCTATATGAATTACAAAGTGCACTGTAAAGATTTTGATCTCTTGAATATAATTCCTTTTTCGAGACCCAATGTGACATTTAAATGTTCCCCTAAATTCTTAGAGCAGTGTAGTTACACTAGCGCGCCACCCATCTCCTTAGAAAGCAGCCACTGTGTGAAATCCAGTGAGCCAGTACCGTGTCAAAGAAACAGACACAAACTGCCCACCACACCGCTGTGTGTGAGCCCAATGTGACCGTATCCCAGCCAGGTAGCTACACGGAGTGCAACATTGCTTTTCTCATCTTGCCGATATTATTCAAAAAGAGTGCACAAAGAAATAAAATGTATTTATAGAACATCAGGTCCTCAACACATTGTAGTAGGAGGCTTTTAAATGACCTCAAACCCCTGTAGTTGGAGGCTGACAAAGGACCTCAATCTCCTTTAGTTAAAGACTCTTACAGGGCGTCAACCCCTTGTAGTTAGAGACTGTTACAGGGAGTCAACCCAAGTAGTTAGAGACTGTGACAGGGAGTCAACCCATGTAGTTAGAGACTGTTACAGGGAGTCAACCCATGTAGTTGGAGACTGTTACAGGGAGTCAAACCCATGTAGTTAGAGACTGTTACAGGGAGTCAACCCTTGGTAGTTAGAGACTGTTACAGGGAGTCAACCCTTGGTAGTTAGAGACTGTTACAGGGTGTCAACCCTTGGTAGTTAGAGACTGTTACAGGGAGTCAACCCATGTAGTTAGAGACTGTGACAGGGAGTCAACCCATGTAGTTAGAGACTGTTACAGGGAGTCAAACCCATGTAGTTAGAGACTGTTACAGGGAGTCAAACCCATGTAGTTAAAGACTGTTACAGGGAGTCAACCCATGTAGTTAGAGACTGTTACAGGGAGTCAACCCATGTAGTTAGAGACTGTTACAGGGAGTCAACCCATGTAGTTAGAGACTGTGACAGGGAGTCAAACCTTGGTAGTTAGAGACTGTTACAGGGAGTCAACCCTTGGTAGTTAGAGACTGTTACAGGGAGTCAACCCATGTAGTTAGAGACTGTGACAGGGAGTCAAACATTGGTAGTTAGAGACTGTTACAGGGAGTCAAACCTTGGTAGTTTGAGACTGTGACAGGGAGTCAAACCCATGTAGTTAGAGACTGTTACAGGGAGTCAACCCATGGTAGTTAGAGACTGTGACAGGGAGTCAAACCCATGTAGTTAGAGACTGTTACAGGGATTCAAACCCTGGTAGTTAAAGACTCTTACAGGGAGTCAAACCCTGGTAGTTAGAGACTTTTACAGGGAGTCAAACCCTGGTAGTTAGAGGCTGTTACAGGGCCTCAGCGCCATGTACTTAGACACTGTTACAGGCCTTCAAACCCTGGTAGTTAAAGGCTGTTACAGGATTTCAAGAACAGGCTGTTGTGGCAGCTGGTCATATTTGACTGTTATGGTTGAACATTGTGGTGTTCCACCTAACAGGTATGAACAGATGGGAGGCCAGAGGTTGCTGGAAATGGTGTTGGAGGTCCAGCAGGGGGCACTCTTCCCTCTGGTCTAAAGATCACATCCCAATGCCCCCAAGCAATCAATGGGACACCGCCCTGCGACTGGACTTTACATGATTGTCCTCACTCTCTGTGTTAACTAATGACCCAGTATACTGAACAACAGAAGGAGGTTAATCCTGGCGGGAACCATTGACACATTCACCAATCGGGCCCCGCAAACACACCTAATCATCCCAAGCTTCCCATTGGCTCATTCGACCACACCTCCACAACAAACAGCAGTCACATATTCCGCCACCCTCTTTAAGATGAGGTAGCGTTCAGGGAAGCATTTATTTTTTCGGTTGATTCTTTACGGAGTGTCAAATTGTTCTTTTTATTTTATCACTCTTTTTTCAGGTGCAAAAAGCGTTTCGGTCCCTGGTCTAAGTGGGGTCTGTTAGTGTTTGGGAACAAGGCCCTAAAACCCATCTCTCCCTCACTCTGATCTAATTACAACCAGGCCAGAGGAGCAGAAACACTGATGCAGTCAGGCTCTGCCAGCTAAATGGGTCAGAGTGCAGGCCTTGCTCCCCTCCCCGCCTCGCTCCTCCAACGCCTCGTTCCTCTTCCTGACAGAGACCGTGTCTCGGTAGATGGCCTGGAGTAGACAGGCTGCCACTGACCAGCCCAGACACCATCGCCCCCCACCACTAAGTCACCCCCACTAAGTCACCCCCACTAAGTCACCCCCACTAAGTCACCCGGCCACAGCAGAGGACTCCGGCAGGGGTTTGGACTACAGTCTAATCAGCTTATATGGGCCAGGATAAACAAAGAGAACATGTCACAACACAGCTGCCACACACACACACATACTTACCTAAGCTGAACCCCTAACCCTCTCCCTAGTGAGTCCAGATCAGATCAACAGCTCGTGTCTAGTCTATCTGGTGCTGGAGAGCAGCTGTGAAACGTAGACATTGAAACAGCACTCTGACCAGTGTGATGAATTGCACTTATTGACGGATGATCTAAGGCGTCCAATAAACAGCATACACAAGCCTACTGCCAGGCTCCATATATCAACAGCAAACATATAGCTCAGTGAAAGCTGTCAGGAGTCAGTGTTGACACAGTGAAGGGTTAGGCTCGAGTGAGAGCAGAGTACCACATTTTGAGGAGTGTGACAGTGGCTGCTACTGTAGTTCAGAAGAGAGTAACTGGAACGTAGAATACTTCCTGAATTGTCTTTCCACTTTTAACTGAAAGAAGTAACTGGTACTTCCTATACTGTACTGAAGCCAATGTTATAGAACAGAGGTGCCTAGTCATACACAGATAGACAACATAATGACTACATTTGTCTAGACAGGAAGCTTATATGCAAACAAACAGCTATAACTGAACTACACCCAACTAAGACAGACGGCTGTAGCTGAACTAGGTTCTAGCAGCCATATCAGATAGCTATGGTTAAACTAGTTCAGTAACAAAAATCTGACAAACAGATGCAGATGATCTAGACTACCTACGCAGGGAAACAGTAGCCACAACCTTTCTTCCCAGAGGAAAGGACTGCACTCAGGCAATTCCGCTTCGTTTGAGGCCCCAATAACACACATACACACACGACCGTTCACAGGAGGAGGCAGACATGACGACAACACCAACACACAGGATGGAAAGCATCAGGAGTTTAACCGTTAGAAAGAACAGGCTGGGCCCTCGTGATTACAGCAGGGACTGTGTGGTTACTTATATCTCTGGTAAAAAAATAAACAACGTAACGACCTCAGGCTGAATACGTAAAGGCTTAATAAGGTTACCTCTTATGTGTCCCGGCTCCAGTCGACAGAACACACGGCCACTCTGTCTTCACACGGGAAGATCCTGTCCGCACTGGCTTTAGGGAGCAGGCGGGGGGGGGCGGGGGGGAGGAGGCAGGGAGAGGCCGGTCTTGTCAGAGGCTTGTCGTGAGGAGGGTTAGAAGGAACGCCAGGCCGCGACGAGAGACACAGACGGTCCGGCTCCCCGCTCGGCCACAACGACGGCAGACATTTTAAGACCCCGACTAAGAGGAGGACCGACTAAGCGGAGGACTGACGCAGAGTGAAAAGAGGAGAGATGCAGGCAGGCTCTTCTCCCTGCTCCCCTCCCTCTCTGTCCCTCCCTCCTTCGTGTCGGTCTCTCCCTCTCCCTTTCTGGGTGTTTATTCCCCTCCTCCGTTCCCTCTGTTGGTGTCTGTTACTTCACAGAGAGGATTATTATTCAGCCTGTCTTCGGGAGTGAGCGCACCAGAGAACAAACGGGGGAGAAATCCTTCCACTGACGCTCTCTCTCTTCCCATCTCTCCCTCCTCCGTGTGTGTGTGTGTCTCTCTCTCACACTCCTGTTAGAACTGGGTCAGCGTCATCCCTCCAGAGGATGTTACACAACCCACCACTTCTCTTGTTCCAAACACAGACCACAGTTCTGCTGCAGTCCCTCCCCTCCCTGACTGGAATGTGAGCGAGAGGGTGTAGCCGTTGTCGTGTGTTACAAGGGGTGTGTGTGTGTCAGCCAGGGAGCCACTACACTGCCCTGAAACTAGAGAGACAGAGAGAGAAAGGGAGAGAGAGGGGCGTGGAGGCGTGAAGGCAGCAAGAAAAGGGTGGTGCTGTTAAAAGTGTAACTAATCCTGCCTATCACAGGTGGCAGAGAGATGCAGAAAGACACAAAGGCGAATGGACGGAGACAGGAAGCCAGTCAGAAGAACAGACAGAGAAAGTCACTTTGGCATGAGTCACCCGGCTGGGCCAAACCAGCCCGGTATAGACGAACATGGAAGCAGGGAACCAATGGGGAAAGGGAGGGCGGGGTGACATCCAAACCCCTGCTGCTGGATAGACCACACCTCGCTGTCGTCTGTAACAGTGCGTCCCAAATGGCCCCCTTTCCCATCCTCGTGCACTACGTTTGACCTCAGCAAGATCCAGGGAACGGGTCTCCATTTGGGACTCACGCTAAGGCCGTTGGCCGGGGGTGGGTTGGGGTTTACATGGCACTTCGGCCTGTTTAATGGCAACCCACAGGCTATGTAGGTTCCAAAGCACATCAGATGACGACAGCGGGAGACTCAAAGCTATACCCGCTAATTATTTAAATCCAGAAAAGAGCGGTTGCATTTCACAACCGCCGCAAGGAAGCGACTCCCAGACCTTACAAGACAAAGCCCTCGTCTGGAGAGACGAACCCAGGGAAGGGCCCCCTAAGCCACGAACAGACGGCGAGAGGCAACTCCGTATGACGACTCTGTACCGATGACAGGCGCTGTGACACGGAGGACATTTAAGCGTACCTGGTGGTAATGGCCACACAGCCTCCAAACCACTCGTCCAAACGTCATCGACGGACAATGTCATGGTTTTGTTACCCATGGAAGAGGCTTGTGCACAGGGGGGTCATTTGGTGGGAATAACGATGCTTCAACATACAACAGTTCTTTTGTTGAAAACAATATTCCATTGCCCCCAACCATATACATGGCCTTAGAAACTGGAGTTACACAACCTACTGCTTAAATAAACCGTATTTGAAAATAAGAATCAAACAGGATCTAATTTTCCATAGTCTGGCACTTCAGAAGGATTCAAAGGGCTAAGACAGGGCATTGTATTATATCGTAGTTCATAGAAAAACATTTTTCAGCAAACATAAATTATATTAGTTTACCTTGTAAAAGTAAATGGGGCCTTATAAGAATATCCTTAGAAATGATTTTCTCCAGTATGTAAACGTAGGCCACTTTCCTTCAGTTACAGTCACGGTCATATGCATCTTTACACTAACTCAGAAACGAGAGTCAATGAAAGCTGAAAACGTTTTCTTATCTGCTAGTACTTATGCTTCAGGTTGAATTACAGAAGTGACACTGGGACAGAGTCAGTGCCAAAAATGCAAGACATGTTGACAAATAAAGGTTATGCACTGGTCACAAGGAATGCATGAATAGCATTGGTTTGTATGATGTAAGTATGTTTTTTTCCAGCTCTTCTAAAGTTGTTTGTGAGGAGAACAGGTGCAGGAGTGTTAGAGAGCGACGGGTCACTCAGATCATAAAGACCCACACACAATGTTGTAACAAAGCCAACATTGCTACGCATCCATATCTCTGAGGCGGACGGTTGCACCAATGAGCGTCAGATTCTGTCATGAACAAGAGATCTCCAAAGTTGCTACAATTCTTACTTGGACTGTTTGCACATCAAATTGTTTCGCCACTGTAAATAGCGCTGATGATTCAACCACCGAAAGGTTCTTCACCCCCTTTAATAGGGGTGTCCAACGCATTGGCCCTTCGATGAATATCTCACGTAAACAAATGTGTCCCGTGCCAGTTAAGCTCTGTACTGTGAATGCAGCAAGAGAGTTCCGATCGATGGGGTGGCCGTTAAACAAGATCGGTGGGGTGGCAGGTAAACAAGACACGGTTAAAACACACCAGCTACAAAGAAAACCTTCCAGACCAATATACTCAGCCCCTCATATGACCCAGTGCCAGCCAGGACACTCCCATCCAGCCCGGCAGAGAAAGACAAGCAGAGTGTTTGGGAACTGGAGCAGATATCAGCGTTCCGGGAGGAGTCCACACCCACTGAGATGGAACCGCCAGGCCAGGCAAGAGACAGGAAATGACTGAAGTAGCCCCCACCTCCCCCCGGTACTTGTTCCTCACAGATTGGGTAATAAAATCCTCCTGGAGCCAAGGCAAACAGACAGAGAAACAGGAAGACCGACAGAGAGAGACAGGAAGACCGACAGAGAAAGACTGTGAGACAGACAGAGAGAGAAAGACAGAGACAGGGAGGGAGAGAGGGGGGAGACTAAGCTCCATGTAGCACTCGGATCTTGGCACACAAGCTGTCATGCTCTTGACGTCCAGACCAGACCTGCTATGATCAAAAGAACACTTCCACACAAAGAGATGTGTGGGGAAGAGGGAGAAGAGATAGAGAATAGATAGACAGAGACAGAGAGAGAGAGAAAGACAGAGCTTCCTGCAGGGGCAGAACAAATAATATGGATGTAAACATTCATTAAAATGAATACACTCATGATTGTTTATCAGGATGGACAATTAAGAAAATTATCATAATGGTCATCCATACAAAAATAATTACTTGTGAAATGTACTCTGTGCACACGCACACACACGGTGAACCAGATTGTACAGACTGTGTCAGAGTAGCCAAAATACAACTAAATACCTACATATGACACACGTATATAACCAAAACAAAAATAGAAACCTACTCACGACTCCTATTCCCACGATTATGTGTGCATTTTATACAGCAATAACTGTAGAGGGGAATTCTGGGAGGGTGGAGGAGTTAGAAGCAGACTGCATTCAATTGGTGCAAAGCAACACCCTGTTTTCACTGTCCGGATGTTGAAGATTTCCACTATGGGTTGTTACATCGTCTCTAAAAAGGAGTTAACGTCAAGGAAGCCTATTTCATTGAGTGGAGAACAAACGTATAGGAGGTCAGCCTTGATGGTGTCCTACCGAGCCCAGCTTCACTGAGCAGCACCACACAACAACCAGGTGTCTCGGCCCCAACTGGAGTTTATAAAAGCATGAATGAAGATGTTTCTGTGGCAAGTTGACCCACCAGGCATCGTACAAAAATGTGAAAAGCTGATAAATCCCACGGTGGGTGAACCTCCATATACTATGGGGTGGAACGGTGTGCCTAACCCATTTGTTTGAAGGATCACTAGTTGGTATGTTTTTGGTACAGATCCAAAATGTCCTGTCAAAACAAAATTCAAGATCAGACTTTTGTTTGTTTGGTAAAAGACGCAACACTAAACCATGAAATGCCTGATTAGAACATGATCTAAAATAAAGTGCAACAGGGAAACATGGCACAAATGTTGTTTTATAGTCATATAGTGTGGGAACTACCTGAAAATTCCTCATGTGGCTTGAGCACTTTAGAAAGTGCTGAAACCCGCTTGTTTTCAATTACAGAGTCTGGGTGCATATCCGCAAGCTATACACACACACACACACACACACAGCGCTGGTCATTTCTTAAGTCTGATTAGACTGAGGCTGTTTAAATGCCTCTGGGAGACAAGTGTGTGTTGTTACTTCACATTTCTGTTTTGCTCTGGGGTTCATTGATGACGAGGTGAAGTTGGCCTTAGATGTTCCAAGATTTTTCAGACTACTTTTGTCAAGCAGTGGCCACATCCAGTTTTTATAAACTCCTCACTTGCTATTACAGTTGTAATTACTAGAATCCCATTACAATGCCAAACTGGCAAATTGAACGAAGCTAGAGGATTATACATTGTTGGTTTGTTAAAAACATCACGCAGCCTTGTGGAACTAGCTATTCCTCCTCGAATTTCAGCACACAAAACAACTGTCGCACCAACAATTAACTGAGTTTTAATGGCGAAGTGCACAATGGCTCTCATTTAGAAACAATATCCTTGTATATATGCTGTATCCCCCTCAATCAGCTTTATTCAAGAGGCATTCAACACAGCCCAGTAAGATCTTTATTTAAAAAATAAATTTAAAAAATGCATTAAAAAGTATTCATTCAGGCTGACATGCATATCCTCAAAGCGCATATGTGTACCGTCACAACATGTATAAAGAGAGAAAAAAGGTTAAAACCAAATGAAGAATTGGCAAAGCAAACTGCCAGAGTTTCTACCAGTGGAGTTGAGACGGTGACCAGATTTCCACGACACACCGATTAGCAAGCTTCCATTAGAGCCCTTCATTACGCCTTACAATCCATACAGCAAGACCATGTTTTATTAAACAAGCAGAGAGGATCAACAAGAGACGGTGGTAGAGAGAAAAACAGAGGTCAGTATGTGCGGATAATGTGAGAGTGACCGACAAGAGTGTATGGCCCTAGCTCTGCTCCTGGCAGGGGGACCTGGTTCTCCTTTCACTGGAGGAGGGAGGGAGTCAGGAAGGGAGGCTGGGAGGGAGAGAGGGAGACTGGGGATAATGCTGTGCTATTCTGTTTACGTCTGTTCTCGCACTGTGGAAGCCAGAACACATGGGAACGTAAAGGGCTGGCTGGCATGTCGGTATCCTGCTATGTGGCCACAGGAGACAAGAGACATAGCACATCTCATCAATATCTGCACCACGGCAGAGGAGCGAGATGGAGAGAGAGAGAAATGGCGAGTGAGAAATAGAAAGAGCAGCAAGGAGAGACGGAGAGAGAGATGAAACCTAATGTTTATTCCCCCCCCCCCCCCCCCCCCCCATTTCCAGGACCAGCATTCTACTCCATTTCAAAACCCATCACATTCTGCAGCCGGGAGAACAGAAGAGTAGATCCTGCTACTGCCCAGACACAAAATGTCTCCAACTGGGTGCTACAAGGTTTCTTCACTTTGTTTCCTGAGATGTGGGAGACACGCTGTGAAAGACAGAGGTAGCCAGAAAGAGTGAACAGAGTAATTAAATAAAAGGGGGAAGGGACAGATTGACGCAGTAACAACAACGTAGATTCAAGACATCGCCAAGCAAGCAAACGTTAAGGCCTTTTCTGGCATGAATGCATGAATTGATAGCGACAGGCAGAGAAAGAAAGGTTCTGCTAAAAGAACTGTGGGCTGGATTCAAACCCATAGTGACGCAACATAGGCAGTGGATTCGACCATCCATACCACGGATTTAAATCCCCACCTAGCCCGTTTATAACAAACATCTAGATTCACAATGTCACCAAGATAGTTTATAATTAATCTATATTCAAGACAATACCGATTCAGCTTCCAAAAAACATCTAGTTTCACAGTAGCACCTAACCAAGATCTAATCTTGAGAACATCAACTAGTCAGCTTGTAATGCACATTTAGCTTCACAAAATTGAGCCAGCTTCTATGGAACATAAAGCTTTAAAACATCGCCTACAGAAGTAAAGGTAGTTGTGTCAAAAGTGGTGATGCGTTTGGCTTTTGTTTCTTTGAAGTACAATTTTCAAGTACCGAAATGTAAAGTGACTTACCAAGATTGAACATGAATACACTTGGCATGTTCTAACCTGGAAACAAAGACACAGACCATCAAGCAGGAACAGCCCCGGGCAGGTGGCTGAACGCCACTGAGGACTGCATGTGTAGCTTAGCATGTATAGTGATCTGACACCACAAATCAACAGAGAAAGTCATGTAGGTCTAGATTACATTGTGAAGTCATACCAATAAATCCCTTTACAAAGAGAAAGATGGAGAGAAAGAAGGAGACGGGAACAGAGGAAGAAAGAATCCTTATAATCTATTATAACTGCAGTATTTTTGAATAGCAAAACAATACCTTGCATAGCTACTAATATAACATTCACAATACATCATTTATCCTTATCCTTATTTATCCATTTATTACATCTTGCCCATTTTCCACTTGCTTGGACAACGTGAGCAAATGTTTCTCAGGCCAATAAAGCCTTTTGAATTAAATCAAGACTGCACACGAGAGAGTGAGATGGGAAGGGAGGGAGAGTGAGGTTGAGGAAGGGAGGGAGGGAGAGTGAGGAAGGGAGGGAGAGTGAGGAAGGGAGGGAGAGTGAGGAAGGAAGGGAGGGAGGGAGAGTGAGGAAGGAAGGGAGGGAGAGTGAGGAAGGAAGGAAGGGAGAGTGAGGAAGGAAGGGAGAGTGAGGGTGAGGAAGGGAGGGAGAGTGAGTGAGGAAGGGTGGGAGAGTGAGGAAGAGAGGGCGTGACTAATGAGAGAAGACAACCGTGCATTGTCCCATGAGATCATCTCCTAGCGATGTTATACCAAGAAGGTCTCAACACTCAGCCCAAATGACTCCCCATTACCTAAAGTGCAGTGTAGATCATAGTGTGCCATTTGCGAGGCAGTGTACTTAAACAGGAAGAGAAGAGGAAGAATAGGGAAAACACCCCAACTCTCCAAGCGCACGTGGTATTAATTAGGGTTGGAGTCGGATTCTGGTAATAAGAGTTTTCTGCAGACCTCAGCTCTTCAGTTGGAATGCAGACTGAATCAGATGTGGAGATGACACTTCTACTAACCCATACCAACAGACATTATCAGATGTAAAGATGACACTTCTACTAACCCATGTGAACAGATATTATCAGATGTGATGATGACACTTCTAATAACCCATACCAACAGACATTATCAGATGTAAAGATGACACTTCTACTAACCCATGTGAACAGACATTATCAGATGTAAAGATGACACTTCTACTAACCCATAAGAATAGACATTATCAGATGTAAAGATGACACTTCTACTAACCCATACAAACACACATTATCAGATGTGAAGGAAACACTTCTACTAACCCATACAAACAGACATTATCACATGTAAAGACGACACTTCTTCTAAGCTATACGAACAGACATTATTAGTGGTTCAGAAGTGAAACTGATGAATCCCACATTGTATTTGCAATTGTTGTTATTATTACTTCAGCCGTTTTTTTTTGTAATTTTTAGGAAATGATCATGAGATTATAAGCGCCAAATTTGCATCACAGCAATTGCACACACTGTACAGCCTGTAAAGTGGCCACTGAACCGACTGTCCCATTTAGCCAATAACATATTGAATTGACTTGGGGAACAGGACTTCCAAAGCTACCTATAGTACCAAATGAAATATTTCATGACTTGTGTACTATATACCTTAACTACAAATTGTAACGTTCTTCTCTGTCTTGGCACACCAATGGTGGAAACAGCCTCCCTTTAAACCCAAGCACACTATCCCCCATAACATCTGAAACCTCTAAAATTATCTAAAAAGTACTCCTTGTTCCAGACCAGAGCTGATTGATATGATGTCATCTCAACTCTGGCACAACATAACATTATTAACCACTACTATGACATCATCAACCCACCAATGCCATAATTCCAGGGGAATTGAGAGATTCAACTCATTGAACAACTCTTATCAAAAGCCCAGCATGGTCACGTGCCAGGGTTCTGGGTTCACACACCTGACCGTAAGACGCTGTAGATGATGTGTGATTTTGTATATTCTATTCCGCTGTATGCTAAGGGTGGGTGGGTGGGGAGTTCTCCACTGGAGAAAGGAGAAGGAGAAAGTACGAAACATCAAAGAGAGCCACGGTCTCCCTAATTTCTTTTCCTGACAATTCTATTTCTACCACGGCCTCCTGAGGGAGAGGTATCCACAGCATCTTCCCGTCGGTCTATCGTATGACGTCCTCTCTACTAGGAGTGTGTGAAGATCTGCTAAATGTTTCAAAGGGTTTCATGTGTGAGGCCTTCCCTCCCTTCCATCCTTCATTTCACCATCAGCCAGGTGGTGACATGTGCTTCCTGTTGCTATGGCAATGGCTACCTAGGGTTTGCTGGCCTTAATCCCGTGGCATATACATAAACAACATATCAACGTCTCGGTGCATCTGAGAAGACAGCAACAAGGCCAACTAGTGGACGTACGACATACAACGGCTGATAAAACAACATTGTGCCGTCTTGATCAGACACCACGCCTTGAAGGCACCAACCATCCTCAACCCCTCCAGGATTGACACGTGGTACGTGCCACAGAAAGGGTCTTTTAAGGGAACTAGTTGGCCCCAGGGCGAAAGACGCGGGCAGATCCATGCTAACCCCCATAGATCTCCATGTGCCAGCCAACGGTACCCTGACTGCAATTAGGTTATGTGATGAAATCCTCAGATGGTGCAGTGGGCCCTGGGTTCCTCCTGGTGCAGGACAATGCTCGGCCTCATGTGGCCAGAGTTTGTAAGCCTGGGTGACGAAGGCATTGATGCCATTGACTGGCCCTCAAGTTCCCCAGAGATGAATCCAATTGGGCAAATCTGGGATGATTTTCGGTGGGACTTTGAATCCAGCCCTCAATCGCTTGGTGATTACGATCTCCATTGACCGTTGTTATGTCATCTTGTTCTGATTTTTTTGGATAAGTGTATTTTGTGACAATTATTATAATGTAGAGAATCAACCTCTGGCCACAAAAGGACCAAAACTGGCTACAATTCAGTGGTGAATATCCACCGTAGCTACACTGCATCTAGTCATAACCCCAAAATGAGGTCAGATGGAACAAACGAACACTGAGGTTATAAATAATGTTTAGCTCAGCTCCATGTATATTCAGACTCAGTTGGGCGTCTCTCACCAACATGGAACTAGGGCTTCGTCTGGAACAAGGAAAAACTCTTAACTTGCCACCAAACAGGAACAGATTCCAGCATCTTCTTTTTATCAGTTTACACTGCTTTATTGCTGCATACATTCCAGGTTTGTAAACGAAATATGTTACAAATTGGTAAACTCAATATATTTACATTTTAGTACATCAATGTAGAAATAAATATGATATTGAAATATCCCAATCTGTTTGCAATATATATGCAGAATGTATTTGCCAATACGTCATAGCACGGATAATCAAACATACAATGTAATATCTGTTTTCTATAAGAAAAACACTTTCCATAAATGGAAAATATGTTTATTTTATAATATCTGTTTTCTGCCTTGCCTTTAACATGAACACTTTGAAAAGGTTCAAATGAGGGGAGAGTTCTGCCAAATGACACGGTCCGGAACCAGCAGGCAAACAGCCAGGAAGAACCGTTAGGAGCAGGAGGCAGGCCAAGTGTCCACCAGGTTTACTGGAACCTCCGCCCTCCAGAGCTTTCTACATCCCAGCCCATGCTGATCAGATAGCAGGCCTTTTACAATGCAATACATTTCCAACTTATGTGAAAACAAACATTGTTTTCTAACGGGTGATTGAGGAAAGCAGGAAAATGGCATGTATGGTTATATAAGGGGGGGATATATATTGGGGGGGATGATTATATGAACAAGGAGGACTTGACTTTGATGAGGTCACTGAGTCTAATGGTACAGGTTAAAACACAAATGAGACTTCTGAAGTATGACAGACAACACAAAGAAAAAGACAGATACAGAGTGAGATAGGGGGGGTGAAGAGATGGAGATAGAGGCAGAGAGACAATGAGAGAGTGATTGTGAGGTCTCTGTTCGTGGTGAGGTCCCTGTTCGTGGTGAGGTCCCTGTTCGTGGTGAGGTCCCTGTTCGTGGTGAGGTCCCTGTTCGTGGTGAGGTCCCTGTTCATGGAGAGGTCCCTGTTCATGGAGAGGTCCCTGGTAATGGTGAGGTCCCTGTTCACGGTGAGTTCCCTGTTCGCGGTGAGGTCCCTGTTCGTGGTGAGGTACCTGTTCATGGTGAGGTCCCTGTCCATGGAGAGGTCCCTGTTTATGGAGAGGTCCCTGTTCATGGAGAGGTCCCTGTTCATGGTGAGATCCCTGTTCATGGAGAGGTCCCTGGTAATTGTGAGGTCCCTGGTAATTGCGAGGTCCCTGTCCATGGTGAGGTCCCTGTACATGGTGAGGTCCCTGTACATGGTGAGGTCCCTGGTAATGGTGAGGTCCCTGGGCATTGTGAGGACCATCACCGCCCCTGTCATCTCGCTTCTCTGCTCAACTAAACTCACAGTTCCCCGCTGGAACTACTACGCAACAAAACACGGCTGAACACATAAAAGCATTGAAATCAGATGCTCCGATATCTGCCAAAGAGACACTGTCAAAACAACCAACGTCATTGAAAACAACCACCAGCTCCTTGGAGGACCCTGACGTAGGCCTTCATATAATCAGCTGACCCACGAGGTCAGGGTCAAACGTTACAACAGGGGTTGACGCAGCAGGCACATGCCACAAACAGCTCACAGCAGAGTGTGTGTGTTTGTTTGTACTGGCTGGCTGGGTTGTGACTCACTTGGCTTCACGGCAAAGCGGGGGCGGAAAGGCTTTTCAGAGAGGGAGCGAGGGAAATAACAGAGAATAAAGTGCCTTTTTTGTCTGTTTTTGGAACTACACTGCTCAAAAACACTTATGGGAACACTTAAATCAGGGTCTCGATGAACTAAATATATCAAAGATCTGAATCTTCACTGTACATTGAGAAATTCGTTGAGAACTAAATGACGTAAGAACTGTCAATGGCAACCAAAGTTGTCGCCAAAAAATCTAGTTTGAGGGGCTGGATTCAAACTCGAACAGCAAAAATCAAAGTAAACTGGTAATCACCGGCGGTTACAACTCACAAGCCCGTATGCACTCCCGACAACATCTGGTCACACTCCTGATGAGACGGTGGACGGTGTCCTGGGGGATCTCCTCCCCGACCTGGATCAATGAGCACCTGGACAGTCTGTGTTGTTACTTGACGGCGTCGGATGCACCGATACGTCAAGTCCCAGAGGATCTCAATTGGACTCAGGTCTGGGGAGCGTAATGGGCAGTCAGTGGCACCGATGCCTTGGTCATCCAGGAACTTCCTACACCCTCTGGACATGTGATGCCCGGCCTCACCCGTCTGTCACATGTGCTCAGTGTGAACCTGCTCTCTCATCTGTGAATACATCAGGGCACGAATGGAGGACCTGCCAACTGGCGAACGCCAACGGAGCTACACAGTGCTGTGAGCTCAGGTCCCACTAGAGGATGCCGGGCTCTCGTGCCACCCTCATGGACACAGGTAGCCCACTGGAGGTCATTTTGTAGGGCTCTGGCATTGCTCCTCCTGTTCCTCCTCTGACAAAGGAGCAGAATGCGCTGCCAGGAGTGACAAGGACACAAGCAAAATGCTAAATAACCAGGAAAAATAAGGAGAGAGCTATTGTCTGTGGCCACCACCTGCATAACCATTCTCTTTTTTGGGGGGTTGTCTTGCTGTTGCCTCTCCAGGGCACCTGTTGTCACTTTCATTTGCACCAAAACAGGTGACCCTGATTCACAATCGCTTATGCTAATCTAACTGGACAGATTGATATCCCTAAAGTTTAATTGACTTGGTTGTACTGTGATGATTGTGTTAAATGTCTTACATTCTTTTAGCCGTGTAGAACGGAAAAGGGGGCATGTGCAATGTTCCTCGACACCAATGGGTGGGGCCTTCATGAAAATACTGTATGGAGACAGGGCTGTTAAAGGACACACCAACGCCTGAATATAGTAAATAAACACCATGGCAACTGCAGCTCTCCAGAAAGCTAGGCGCCATATTGACAGAGTCATATAGTGAAGTCATGCCTAAATACTCCATCTGCAGTAGGAGTAAAATCTGACAACACTACTATAAAAGTAATCCCTAGATACTTGAATAAAATCTGACAACAATACTATGAAATACCAAAATACTACAACTGCAGTAGAATTTGACAATAGCGTTGAAGTACACACTGCTGGGAAAACATTCAAACAGCATTTCAGAGTTCAAGCTATTCTAAATCGTCATCTCCATAGATGAAGAAGTTGATGAGCACGAACACTATTGTGAACCGGGGGTCAAAACACCAGTCCACTACTACGGCAACAATAATCTGTAGATGGGAGAGATCTGTAAATGTCAGACTCTATAAATAAATATTTCATGGAAGGAAGTCTGAAGGCAATCCAATGTCTGAGAGCAACCGGTCAGCTTTACACATGGCATAGAGAGGCACTGCCTCAAGAACTGGCCATAACCCAGTAGACAGTAACCCAAAATGAGAGGCACTTTAACCGAACTGAACAAAACATATATATGCATTGTGCTAAAAGAGGGATCCTCTTAAATAATAAGCAGTTATTTTTTTTAAACCCTTTTGAGCAGGAAGCGTAGTATGTTGTTTGTATTCGTATAATAAGTACAAAAACGTTCTGCACAGCAGCAGATAAGTGACAGGGTTATGAGTAAAGGGCGACCCAGAAAAGCATTTCAAACATCCCTCACATTTCTCAAATTTACGCTGTCATTCATAAGCCGAAATATTTGATAAAATACTGTATACATCTAGTATTTTTACATTGTAAATGCATTTATTGTTTTGAAAATGGTGTGTGTAATGTTTGCTTCAGATTTCTGAACTGTATTTTATTTTGGTTCATTTCTGTTGCATAATATATTTATTTATGCAAATGCTTTCTGTGCCAATAAAGCCCTCTAACGTGTTACCGCAGTGGGCTAAAGCACACGGTCGGAAATGACCATTTAGAAGTGCTAACTAGTTCAATAGTCCCCTCTAGTGATTGCCACACATCTTGTCAACATGCAGTCAAAAACATGGACCAAATATCTTACACCAATTCGTCTTTAGAGACAGAAAAATAAAAGGAAAACTATGCCCCCTAGCGGTTCCGAAGGCACGTTTTACTATAAATGTTTAACAAATATTTTGGTTATTCCATCTCCAAAGAACGATTGGTGTAAGATTCTTGCTCCAAGAGGGTGTTGTGGAATCACTAGAGCGGCTATGGAGCCACTGAGCATTTCTGAACATTCACACCAAGGTCAGTAAAAGATCCCACTGCAGAAACAGGCGAAACTGAAGAGAGGGTTGGTATAACTGGATAAGAGAGCAGGGCCTTTAGCCTTTCCCCCCGGGGCCACACAGACAAACATCCATTACAGAACACCAGCTCCCCCGAGACATGATACTAACCAGAAGAACCAGGGCACGTCGATGTCTTACCTCCTCCTCTGCCTCCTTCTTCTCTCTACCTCCTCTTCAAATCTGAAGGAAGAAGCTGGCAGCGACACTAAACAGGAAATCCACAAAAGCCTCACACCTCCCCCCTCCACCCCATTTCCTTACCGCAGAACTCCTTCCTACCTAGTTTAAGAAAGACGAAACTAGAGAAACACCCCAGGCCAAAAAGGGACAGGAGCAGTGAAAAGACCAGAGTCTGACTCGTAGCTTGCTTGGGCAGTGAGGAGACCAGAGTCTGACCTGTGGCCTGTTTTTGCAGTGAGGAGACTAGTCTGACCTTTGGGCGACTGGGAGAGCAGAGTCTGACCTGTAGCCAAGTGAGAGAGTGAGGAGAGCAGAGTCTGACCTGTAGCCCACTAGGACAGTGAGGAGACCAGAGTCTGTTCTGACCTGTAGCCTGCTGTAGACCAGAGGGGGGCAGATTTTCATTCCAGGCACGAATTCCAGCAACAGCTGGATGACGTAACAGGCCCTCTAATCCCATGAGCACACGTGTCTATTCTCCATGGCCGGCCGGGAAAGGACAACAGAAAACCACAGCCTGACCTCACAGGTCATCGGCAGCCAAAGACCTAAATACCAACCAGTTTTCCATAACACAGGACATCCCCTGTTAGGGTTTGGCTTCAAATCCGCCATTCTGCCCAGGAGCCCATCGTCCTGCATGGCTGTGAAGTCCACTGACCAACCAGGAATTCACTGAATGGAATGAACGCCCAACCGTGCCTGGAAGTGCTGAACTATGCACACGTACCAACAGAACTCGATGCTAAACCGCAAAGAACTCAATGGAAAACCGAGCTGAATTAACACTACACCCAGTTAACATCACAGTGCAAAAAAAGCTGGAACATTTCACACCGACTTGAAGGAACGTGGTTTTCAAACCTCCTGTGACAAAAGCCCTCATCTAGAGAGATGAACATCGAGCAGAGCCTTCTGAGCCAGCTGGTTTAGAGAGGCTCCGTTCACAAACCAGAACATCCTCAATAGAGCTTCAGGAAAGCAACTTGGTTACACCCAAACACATCATGAGGAAAGAAAGAAACTATTTGACACACATGAAAGAAATCTATCTAAAAACACTGGATTGTAACCTCAGAGAGAGAGTACACGGTGGACGTCGTATCGCTCTGTGGTTTTATAACACCAAACACGGCAAATAACTCTCAAAATGCCAATAGGCTTTCATAATACTGAATGTTTAGTTGGACTACTTCAAATCATACTGTAGATGTTTTATCATAGCTCTTACTTCCAACTATGTATTTTTTTTTGGACTTTCTGGCGATGTAATTAAATGCGTCCCAACCCAATAAAACCCATTGAATTTAATTACAAAAAAAACAGAGCGAGAGAGAAATCATTGGAAAACACATCCCAGGAACAGACTTACTGAGCACAGCCAGGCCAGAGACCCAACGTCACAGACAGAACCGGCTGCCCAGATAAGACAAGCTGTGCTCACTCTGCTCTCCCAGAAAGGTCTAGACAGAGCTGCATTTCCTCCCACACTGCAGCAACTATGCAGCCTTACTGCAACATCGCGGCAAAATATGGTGCTTCCAGCCACGCAAGTGGAACAACCAAGCAGGGAAGTGACTTCACATCCTGGGTACATTTCTCTATTTATTGTGGTTGTTTACAGTGACTACTCACTCAGCAGTATTTTGTTTCCTATATCTCCTATTATCCATGTCAGGAATGACCAGCAGAATCAACCAGGGACCATCAGGCTAGGTTCCTATAACACACCAGAACCCAGGCTGTACATCCATCAGGGTAGGTTCCTATAACAGACTAGGACCGAGTTTGTATATCCATCAGGCTAGGTTCCAATAACAGACCAAAACCAAGGCTGTACATCCATCAGAGTAGGTTCCTATAAAATACTAGGACCGAGATTGTATATCCATCAAGCTAGGCTCCTACAACAGACCAAAACCCAGGCTGTACACAGGGAACAGGGTGCCATGAGTCTGTCAGGTGGCCTATTTATCTCTTCGGGCTCGGGGCACTGGCTAATGAAAACCATTCCTCTGATTCAACATCAGCATCCACTGCATAACATACTGATCCTGACAACATAACTGGCAACACCAAACCGAGTAGAGCAGAACCACACTGAACAGAGCCGAGTAGAGCAGAACCACACTGAACAGAGCCGAGTAGAGCAGAACCACACTGAACAGAGCCGAGTAGAGCAGAACCACACTGAACAGAGCCGAGCAGAGCAGAACCACACTGAACAGAGACGGGTAGAGCAGAACCACACTGAACAGAGCAGAGTAGAGCAGAACCACACTGAACAGAGCAGAGTAGAGCAGAACCACACTGAACAGAGCCGGGTAGAGCAGAACCCCACTGAACAGAGCCGAGCAGAGCAGAACCACACTGAACAGAGCCGAGCAGAGCACTGAGCAGCGTTGACGCAACGGGGCGATACTAGTCTTCTCTGGTGGCAGCGGAGGTTGTGTTCACTACAGTGAACTGTAGGGTAACGTAGTAATGTAAAGTCATATGGGCCACACAGTGACAGGGCATTTATCTGTATGACACCCAAGGCCCAGGAGAGGGGGAGGAAGGGAGAGGGGTAGGAAGGGAGAGAGTAAGAGGAGATTGAGCAAGGGTACAGAATCAGGCGGAGGGTCTCTGTGTTGAATATAATGTGAAGAAGGTGTCTTTGAAACAGTGGTAAATATAGAGGAGGGGTCTCTGTGTAACAGTGGTAAATATAGAGGGTGGGGGGGCTCTGTGTAACAGCGGTGAATAGAGAAGGGGGGGTCTCTGTGTAACAGCGGTGATTATAGAAGGGGGGGTCTCTGTGTAACGGCGGTGAATATAGAGGAGGGGGGTCTCTGTGTAACAGCGGTGAATATAGAGGGGGGGTCTCTGTGTAACAGCGGTGAATATAGAGGAGGGGGGTCTCTGTGTAACAGTGAGAAATATAGACAGTGAGGGTTCTGTTCTGCAAACGGGTCATTCAGCCAGACAGGGAAATGATCTGAATTACAACCTCTTTCACCGGAGTTGTATGCAACTAACAAACAATAAAGACCTCCTGTATTATTACAACACAGATCCACAGACACAGGAAGTTGTAACATGACATTGTGTGGCTCTCATGTGTGAGTTAAATGCACGTCTATGGCCCGTTTCACGTAGCGTTGCACATATCCCAGTGTTTTGATTGCAGCTAAATGACCTTGGATCCAAAGCGTTGGCCTATTAATAGTAGACCTGGTGCCGGAGGCAGGGGACAGTGGTTCAGAATAAACCCTAAACGTGTTGATCTCAGCCATCTGGGATCCACTGAGGACCAGATATACTGAAAAAACCCATAGAACGTTGCATCAGACCCCAACCTGAAAACTGTTTAGATAATTGATACGTCTGTCAATTACTATCTTGGGTAATCGATTAGTCGGGTAGAAAACAATTCTACAATTAAATGAAAATGCATAATATAAAATGAATTATTTTTTAAGTTTCTGTGTTTCATCCATTTGCAATGCCTTCATTAAAATAACTGTAGCCAGTAGTTATATAAAACTCCCAAAAAACATGCACAAACTAAAGGGTTATCATAATATATTTTTTAAGACTGTTGGAAAAGCATTTCAGTGTATATAGAATCTGGTTGAGAGACCATCATGATAATGGAAATGTTAATGGAAACTGTAATGCATTTAAAAGCCACACATTTCTTATTGTGGAGAAATATAAACTCACGAAATGTGACACTAACGGGTTAATTCATAACGTTGCGATTGTTTAGCTAGTCGATGCTGCCCAACTACACACCAACTCAACGGAATGAAGTAGATCACCGCTCTGTGGGTAAAAGACTTATAACTCAGCCATGCATTCAGGATGAACTATTTCTCAATTAAAAATGTAACTCCCAGGAAGACAAATTCTAATAACGATTTTGTATTATATCAACTTGCGGTGGTGAGCGCCATTCATCTTCTGTCATCACACATTCAACCCCGTTGTTGCTTTGCTCCTTGGGGTCTCAGGCTGGGTGTTTTGTAAAAGCACTTTGTGACACCTGCTGATGTAGAAAGGGCTTGGTACACAATATCGATAGGTACTGTTCATGTTTTTGGCCGTAAGTGAAGTCCCACTGGTGTTGCCTCCACCGTCTTTGAAAATGTTTGTTTCTAGGCTGCAGCTGGTGCAGACCCAACTAAACGACTAATCGTTGCCAACCATTCTTACTATCAATATTATCGATTAGCAGCCCTGATCTTAGGCCGATGAGAATGGGAGGATCTCACACGGCAGCATTAAGGATGACATTTTGATTCATTGTACTTAGCAGTGGGAATACCTTACTGTGTGTGTGTGTGTGTGTCTGTGTGTTGGGCTATGGGTCAGGGTGCAAATAGAGAGGCTGATTATGACGGTACTTCCTAGCAGGGCTAACTGGCACAGTCTAGCATGTAACTAGTAAAAGCCAAGACAGAGGATGACCTTTGATCCCCGGGTCACATGACCAGCGACAGCCATGGCAGAGGGTGACTTTTGACCTCCCGGTCGGCCGGGCCTACAACCATAACAGCCGGGAGGCCGCGGCAGAGAGACACGGCCGGAACCTTCCGGGCCGAAGTGCTGAATCGGTGGGTCAGGGACAGAGAGGCTGTTAAACGTCTGACTGCTGCAGCCATAAATCCCACAGAAATAGCTGCCATAAATACCCGAGCCGGGGGCGGGGGAGAGAAAGAGAGGTTGAAGTGAGTGAAAGAGTGAGAGGGAAAGGGAGAGTAAAAAAGTGAGAGAGCACTTCGTGCGTTGAGCTTTATTGCCATGAAATCCTCTTTGTAGACACCGCTGAAGCAGGTCAGCGGTATGTATCAGTAAACACTGCGCGGCGTGGCGAAGATAACGACATATTGTTCGTTTCCATGGTAATACAATAATGAGATCAGGGCACCACGGTTGCAGAAGAACCTCCGTAATCTCCACCCAACACGTCAAGAAGAGAAGGGGGTGGAGGGAAGCTAACAAGTACATGGGTGTAGTTTAACATGGGTGTAGTTTACACGATCCGATACAACAGGGGCTGCAGCGAAAACACCACGGTAGAACCCCTCAGGCAATAGCCAACACAGACGAACGAGGCGGCCATATTTGCCGTTCCTTCCTCAGCCACAAGAAGATCTTGTGGCCTCATGGCATCGGAGAATTCCACGGGAGGCTGGAATTGATTGGGATCTCTGTCGGCTCTGAGGCAGATGGCAACGTGCTGCCTGGGTCTCTCTCGTAATCACAACACCAGCGCACGAGCCACATCCTCTCAGCAAAGCTCTCAGAACGAGGGCAGAGGGCGTGCGCAAACACACACACACACACACACAGCTGGCAGCAGGGAACACTGAGACAGGGAGAAACACACTCAGCCCTCTCAGTCTTTGATGGCCGATCTGGTTAACCAGCCGTCCTAATCTCTGAAGTAATAGCGCATTGTTTTGTCAGAGTCAGATCCCCCCCAAACCCAATCATCTAATATCAGCCTGGACAGGCAGAACCAATGTCTTCTAGGGCTTCAGCTGTGACAAGGCCCTTCTCGATGCCGCGTGAGCAGGCCGCGGTAACATCCCATGACGACGAGTAGAGGAAGGTGAAAGACACCAGGTTGGTACTCACCAGAGCCGGCCACTGGATGGGCTTGACTTTAGGGCCCCCCAGAGTAGAGCCCTCGCTCCGCTTGGCCCACACCAGCTGCTGCTCCAGCAGGAACACCTGGAAATCCTCGTAAACTTTGACCCACTCGCGCTTCTCCCACTCCAGATCGTCGAACTCCACGTACACCTGGAGACGAGAGAAGGAGTTTAGATGTGCCGATGTAAGGGTGAGTTCAGTGTGTGTTTGTGTTACTTCATTCATAATGTGTCTAAAAGCAGCCAACCAGACCGGTTACTGGCTTGTCAATATTTTGTCACTGAAAGGTTTCCACAAGAAATATTGAGGTCATAGACAACAATCAAGCAAAAAACAAGCTAGCTTTCGGGTAACACAAAAACATTCCTAGCCAAGTCGGCTAACAGCTACTTTCTAGGCAATAAAAGCAAGCCGTCTAGTATGTAGGGGAAAATATTTACGTTTTATGAGCTGCACTCGTTGGCAGTATCCCTTTCATGTTCTATTAAGTAGTTGTGGCTGGTGGTTGTAATATTGTCAAACTATGTAACTACTGACGCCCAAAACATTTTAGCTGGATGTACAATCGAGAAGAAAATAAAACAGAATACTTTTTATTTAATATTTTGATCGGCTTCAGGTTAATCGTCGCAATGATATCTCCACAACGCCACGTTCTAAGTGTCTTAATGTAATATAGTAACATAAAACCATACAGTGAAATCAATAGAAATAATACTGTTTATTAAGTTAGTTACACTCACTCAAGGGTTTCCAAGTGAAAAAGTGGCAGGAATAAGGCAGCTGTGTTCCGCCAACACTTAATGAACAGAGGGGAAACACTGCTGTACATTTTAATTGCGCTTTCTGGTCAATTAAAATACAAAAAGAAACAAGACTACCATTCAAAACAAATGTTAGGGCAGTTGTTATAAGAATATTATTAAATATAATCCCTAGCATCCGAGCTAGGTCTGTTTTCTAAAAGTCTGAGCTGACAGCCTCCCTCTGTGTTCTAGTTCAGACCCTAAAGTCTGAGCTGACAGCCTCCCTCTGCGTTCTAGTTCAGACCCTAAAGTAGGAGTTGACAGCCTTCTCCCGTGTTCTAGGTCAGACCCTAAAAGTCAAAGCGGAAAGCCTCGTCCTGTGTTCTGGGCGACCTATGTCACAAAACACCAATGTGACAGAAGTATCTTCATTATAGTTTCTGCATTCTCCCTTAGCGCTCCAACTGGCACACATCCAGCCCTTGTATAGTTTACTACTCTACTATTCAGACCTGACAGCTGCTATTCAGAGTCTCCTAGTCCCTGGAGCGGTCTACAGAAACTTTTAGGACGCACACCCATCCATTTGCCATATAAAAAAATATGTTTCTGGAAACAAGGAACGGCGGGGGTATTTCTCGACACCACGGCATAAAAACCTTTTCCAGGAGAGTTAATGCTGAGTGTTGCTGTAAAGCTCCGCAACTGAAACTGTAACAACGATGGTGGAATCAACTACGTGGACAGGGAATGGCCAAACTACAGCATGTAGTTCTGAAGAAGGGGTGACTAAAATCCCAATGTTTGGTTAAAATACCATCCAGGCCCATGTAAAACTAGATTGAATGTAGACCTCTTCTTGCCAATAACATCGACTACATTATAGCCGTCAAAAACTTGAAATATAGACTAACTTACAGCCATATCAAACAGCGTACCACAGGTATGACTTCACATCATTTTAGATTACGTTTTTAAACCTCATATAACCGCAATAACACATCTCGAGGGTTTGCGGCTAATATACCACGACCAAGCACTGCATCCAGGCACTCTGTGATGTGTCGTGCCTAAGAACAGCCCTTGGCTGTGGTTAATCCACCACATGCCACGCCCCATGCATGCCTTAATTGCTCATTTAAATACCCAAATAGAATGTAGACCTCATAATAGCTATAAATACAGACTATACTTCAGATTATTACATAGAGAGTAGACAAGACATAACGACTGCAATGAAATACATTTCAGGTAACCGCACTCAGCAGTTTCCTCCGTCTCACCGCTCGTGTGTCCTGGACTGAACGGAGCAGGTGAAACACACAGAGGACGAGAGAGACACACAGGAACGGGTCAGCCTGACAGAACAGCCTTCAGAGTCAGCAGAAGCCCTGGCTGATACCCCCACCCTCCCCTCAGCCGAGTCCCAACCCCCAAACCCCAACCCCCGCCCTACTGACACAGCTCCTCCCCCACCACTCCACAGAAGGGATCATCAAGGGCGTCTGTCCTCACCCTTGCTCACCCACACCCCCGCCCTCTCTCTCCCTCTCTCTCTCACCTCCCTTTCCTGCTCCTTGACTGGCGTAACTGGTCCGCGGTAGAATGTATATACTTTATCAAGAAGAACTCTCGAAACGCCTCCAATTACAAATCTGTCCCATTGCATAAAACATATGCATCTAGCCTGCCCACTTTGTTTGGACCTTGAAACCAAGTAGCCCATCAGTAAGAACAAGTTTCCAATTACCTCCTCGTTATGAATGGATAAATCACCGACTAGACAGCTACTGTAACAATGAGGGGGTAAAATGCTTCTCGTACTAGGCTGCCTGACGGAACCAGAGTTCACCGACACACTCGTTTCACTACGGTCTAGTCTGTCTGCATTTTCTAGTTACAGTAAACATAGTTAAGATGTTCTGGCGTTCGTATTACCCATTCCATTGGACCAAACCTCAAAATCCAAATATTAAGTGAAAACCGCTTGCTGTCAGACAGGAAGTGATTGTTGTTATACAAGCGGAAGAGGGAGGGGCTGGGCGTGTACATATGTAGTTGGTAGTAGTGAGAGCGGAAGAGGGAGGAGCTGGGCGTGTACATATGTAGTTGGTAGTAGTGAGAGCGGAAGAGGGAGGAGCTGGGCGTGTACATATGTAGTTGGTAGTAGTGAGAGCGGAAGAGGGAGGAGCTGGGCGTGTACATATG
>JACXGK010006770.1:15580-27706 GCA_016801125.1 Novumbra hubbsi | reverse complement strand
TTGAGTGGTTTGTAATGTGTCTGTGTTCCAGATCAGTCTGTTTGACAGGTTTGTAATGTGTCTGTGTTCCAGATTAGTCTGTTTGAGTCTCTGTATGTGCGGGTGAGTAAAATGGAAGACAAGAAGGTTTTCCATGACTGGCTACAGCTGGACATCAAACCCTTTAAGCTGGCTCTGATGAATGTTATCAAGAGGTGGAGCTGGATGTTTAAAGAGCACCTCCTCAACCATGTCAATCAGAGGTGACACACACACCGACAGATCAACACGCAAGCACACACACACAGTGGCCAGTTTATTAGGTGTGTTTATGAAAATGGATGAGTCCCATGGCTGTGGTTTGCTATATGGATCCGGTCATTGGGGCATCCGGTTACTGTTTGACATTGAAGCTTTGGCCAAAATGAGCGACAGCTGAGCATGAGATAGTGACAACACGGAGCCATATCCGCATGGAACATTCCCCATACGTAGTGGGGTCCTTGCCCTGATGAACGCAGGCTCTGCTGGAGGCCAACGGGTCCAACCTGGCCCTAGATCTGCATAGTTCGCCTTTCGGCCTCTGAGTGCAGACCAGTACACACACACGTCGGCATAAATATATCTCTCTCTCTTCCGATATATCCCCATGTCCCCTGTTTAACCGTCCGTCTTCATCTGTCTCTTTCCCAGTGTGATGGACTTGGCGTCGTTTGTCGAGGACACATCTGCGGGTCTGTCTAAGAAGGTGTTGGATGGGGACTACGCCGGTCTGGTAGAAATGATGGGCTACCTTATGGCCATGCGGGACAGGCAGATAAGTGACGAGCAACATTTCAAACCCCTCAAGTCCACCTCGGACCTACTCAAGACCTACGGACAGCAGCTGCCAGAGAGGGTTTATACACAGCTAGAGGTAGACCATACTCACACACACACACACATTCACACACACACGCAGATACATGCACAGATCCACACATGACACCCATGGTCATTCTAGGAGGCCTGTGATACTTTATAATACCTTATAATCTGTGCAGGGGCTGCCAGAGAAGTGGAAGAGCCTAAAGAAGGTTGCATTTACAGTGAAACATGAGGTCGCCCCTCTGCAGTCCAACGAGGTCTCCGTCATACGCAGGAAATGTGTCCGCTTTGAGGTGTGTGTGTGTGTGTGTGTGTGTATCCAGTCCAAGGTGAGGTTACGGGTCAGGGGTGTAGTATGTCACACACACAAAGGCACACAGTACTAAAATGTGGAGCCCACAGAGGAAGCTTAGCAAAGCAACTGATCTGGCTGCTCTTCTGAATTATACATGTTATATAAACCCTGACCTGTTCACTGCCTCGTCAATGTGCACTGTATGTCAGAAGAATTCTATGTGTGTATTAGGAATGGGAAACGCGTTAACTTCCCCAGCCCCAGTGTATATATAAAATGTTTCGGGGGGGGATTAATTGGGATCTTCTTTAATCCAAATTGAGTAAGAGTAAGAATTATATAGTGTGAAAAGCTATTACAATAACAATAGGTTTCCTCCTGCCGGAGGAACTCTAATGAGTCTTGGGACCCTTGAAGGAGTTTTTTAAATGCCTAGATTTTTGTCAAAAGAAAGAAAATGTATAGTTTTAAACAAATGTCCAGCAATTCTAGGTATTTAGTCATCTGGTGTTATGGAAAAAGAAAGTACACTGAATTTATAAAGTTTCTACTGCACGTACACATACTGTATATGAGTTATAACCACAGATATGTTTTATGTTTCAGATCAAGCAGCATGAGTTCAGAGAGCATTTTCGCCATGAGTCCATCTTCAAAATAGACGCAGATGAGCCTTACAGGCTAATTGATAAGGTCAGTAGCTCATCTGCATAATGTAGGAGGCTAAAGGACAAATACTTACAGGGGATTGTGGGAGGATTTGAGACCCTTGAACGAAACAACAGCGATAAGCAGGGTTGTGTTTAAAACCTTTCCGTCTGTATGCAGTCTAACCGTGTCGTAGCGGTGTTGGAGGCAGAGATGCAGAAGCTCCATGACACAGCCGATCTGTTCGAGGTCAGTTTCCCTGACTACAAGCAGCTCCGCCAGTGTCGCTCCGACATCATCCTGGTCAAAGCCGTCTGGGACATGGTCAACTTCGTGAAGGTGCGAGCACAGCTCTGACTGTTAATGATGAGAGTGAAGTTCAGAAGGGATTCCTCCGCTGATGGTCACCGCGTTGTTTGTCCTGTGCAACCCAGACCAGTATAGAGGACTGGACCAAGACCCCGTGGAAACAGATCAACGTGGAGCAGATGGACACGGAACTGAGGAGATTCGCCAAGGTGCTACGTCATCATCCTAACACACACGTTATCTGAGAGCTTGTAACCCGAGGCCATCGTATTTCTTGTGCATTTGTACATTATGTTTGATATGTGTGTGTGTGTGTGTGTAGGAAATGAAAACCCTGGAAAAGGAGGTGCGTGTGTGGGACGTGTATCTGGGTCTGGAGTCCACAGTCAAGAACCTGCTGACGTCCCTCAGAGCCGTCAATGAGCTGCAGAACCCCGCTGTCAGGGAAAGACACTGGCAACAACTCATGTACACTACTGGGGTAAAACCCTCTACCTTACCCTCCTATTCATGTTCACCACTGGGGTAAAACCCTCCATCTTACCCTCATATTCATGTTCACCACTGGGGTAAAACCCTCCATCTTACCCTCATATTCATGTTCACCACTGGGTTAGAACCCTCCATCTTACCCTCATATTCATGTTCACCACTGGGGTAGAACCCTCCATCTTACCCTCATATTCATGTTCACCACTGGGGTAGAACCCTCCATCTTACCCTCATATTCATGTTCACCACTGGGGTAGAACCCTCCATCTTACCCTCATATTCATGTTCACCACTGGGGTAAAACCCTCTACCTTACCCCTCATGCTCATGTTTACCACTTTCAAGGGCTGTTGACCTCTGACCCCAGGTGCAGTTTGTGATGTGGGATGGCACCACTCTGGGAGACCTCCTGGCGTTGCAGCTCCACAGGGTGGAGGACGAGGTGGAAAACATAGTGGACAAGGCAGTGAAGGAGATGGCCATAGAAAAGGTGCTGGCTGAGATCGGTCAGACGTGGACTGTGATGTCCTTGTCTTACGAGAGACACCCCAGTACTGGAACCCCGCTGCTCAAGTCAGACGAAAACCTGATTGAGACGCTGGAAGACAACCAGGTAATCTACCACCCAAATACCCAAAGCGGATTTTAGTTAATCCCTCTGTCTGCTCATTCACTGTCAGTCCAAGTAATCCTTATTGGAAGCAAAAAAGATTTGGTGCAATTATATTCCCCCTAAAGACGATCACATAATGAACTACTTTGAAACCCTGTATTCTTTAAGTACCGTGCCACTGCTCTCCCTGACTCCCCCTCCCAGGTACAGCTGCAGAACATCCTGATGAGTAAGTATGTGGAGTACTTCCAGACAGAGGTGAGTGGCTGGCAGAAGAGACTGATGGTGGCCGACCTGGTCATCGCCACTTGGATGTCTGTCCAGAGGACCTGGGCCCACCTCAACAGCATCTTCACCAACAGCCACGACATCCGCTCTCAGCTGGCCCACGACGCGGAGCAATTCCAGGGCATACACTCGGACTTCCAGGTGACCGCCACACTCTGCTGTAGAACGGCTGTTTACGGCGGTACGCGCTGGGTAACGGTTAATGACTGTCTATGTGGTGGAACAGGACATGATGTCAGAGGTTGTCCAGACCTGTAACGTGGTGGAGGTCACCAACCAGCCTGGTTTCCTGGAGAAGCTGGAGACGCTACAGCAGAGGCATGTGAGCTTGCTTGGGTCCAGACAAGGTGGTGTGTGTGTGTGTGTGTGTGTGTGTGTTTATGTCTGCAAATGTTCCTTTCCTGTTGGGATCATCTGAAAAACATTTGACTTGGCATGGGGACATTTTGCCACCAGTTTAAGATTATCTTAGAATGGTATATTTGTTAGTGTGTGTCTTTGCTCACCATTGTCATGTTCCTTCAGGTTGTCGGTGTGTGAGAAAGCCCTGGCTGAGTATCTGGAAACCAAGAGACTGACCTTCCCTCGCTTCTACTTTGTCTCTGCCACAGACCTGCTGGAAATCGTCTCCAAAGGGATGCAACCCAAAGAGGTTAACAACACTAGTGTTAATGAACATTAGCATACATTAACATACATTAAATATGATGGGGAGATGAGGATGATGGTGTTAATAATGATACAGAGGCTGTTTGTGATGGTGTGTGTGTGTGACACAGGTTACCAGGCACCTGTTGAAGCTGTTTGATAATGTGGCCGACCTTCACTTCCAAAGTTCGGAGGAAGCGGGAGAGGGGGAGAAGAAAGAGGGGGAGGATGATGAGGGGGAGGCAGTTGCAATAGGAATGTACAGTCGAGAGGGGGAGTACGTATCCTTCCCTGAACCATGTATCTGCAAGGGACAGGTAGGAACTGTGTGTTGGTGTGGATGTGTGCGCGTGTGTGTGTGAACGGGAACATGTTTATATCTGAAATATGTGTGGGTGTGTGTATATGTAGGCAGAGTGCTGGCTGAGTGAACTGGAGAGGACCATGCGGTCTACTGTCCGCAAGGAGATCCAAGAGGCTGTCTCTGCTTATGAGGACAAACCTAGAGACCAGTGGCTGTTTGACTTCCCGGCACAGGTGATTCCCAACTCAGTCATCCACCAAACAGTCTCTAGTTGTAGATATCTGGACACAGATATGTCATGTCTTCTCTGTCCAGGTGGGTCTGACAGGCAGTCAGGTGTGGTGGGTGACAGACGTCGGCATTGCCTTTGAGAGGGTGGAGGAGGGCTTTGAAACCGCCCTGAAGGACTACAACCGAAAACAGGTACTCACACCTGTTACCGTGTTACCGAAAGATGGAGGTGCGATGTTTGTGTGAACGTTGTGAAATCGTGCCTTTTCTTGTTTCTGGGTTTGTGTGTTACGTGATGGTTGTTGCTAGGTCACCCAGCTGAACTCCCTGATACACATGCTGCTAGGAGACCTGAGCCCCGGTGACCGACAGAAGGTCATGACCCTGTGTACCATTGACGTGCACGCTCGCGACGTGGTCGCCAAACTCATAGTACAGAAGGTAATGTGACCACTCGGATCACACTCTTATAGTGAATAACTTCCCAACATCATTGCCCGTAACATAACCACTGCTCTGAGACCAGTTTGGCAAGCACTAATTGTTCTCAGGCACAACGCAGCACAGATCTTTAGCCATGGTGTTTTGTTACTGTTTTAGTTACCTCTGGATCCAGTTGTGAGTCTTTCAAGACATCGTACATGCTGGCCTGATGCCTGATTGACTCCTGAGGGTTTGGTTTTTCTAGGTGGTGGCAGGACAGGCTTTTGCATGGCTCTCCCAGCTGCGCCATCGTTGGGATGATGCAACAAAACACTGTTACGTCAACATCTGTGACGCTCAGTTCCAGTACTCATATGAGTACCTGGGGAATACCAACAGACTGGTCATCACTCCACTCACTGACAGGTACACACACTCTCCTTCTACATCTGCTACATGAAGTATGAGGAGCATCACTCACACAAACCACATCCCTTTGTGGTCCTCTTCTTCTGCCCCAGGTGTTACATAACTTTGACCCAGTCTCTCCACCTTACGATGAGTGGCGCCCCCTCTGGTCCAGCAGGCACTGGGAAGACCGAGACCACCAAGGACCTGGGTCGCTCCATGGGCATCATGGTCTATGTGTTCAACTGCTCCGAGCAGATGGACTACAAGGTGGCTACTCGCGCATTATTAGGGGAGTGGGGATACTGTGTGTTTGGTGTATATCACCCATACGTTGACCCTGGCTTCCGCAGTCCATAGGAAACATCTACAAAGGTCTGGCCCAGACAGGTGTGTGGGGCTGTTTTGATGAGTTCAACCGGATCTCTGTGGAGGTGTTGTCTGTGGTGGCCGTACAGGTGAAAGCCATCCAGGACGCCATCCGGAACAAGAGACATAGGTGGGGGGGTTCCTAGCCAACTAATCCTACAGAGTGTTTAGACATCTGGGGACTCCAGGCAACATGAGTTAGGAGACTTGAAAAGCATGTAGGGTGCCCTGTGGACTCATTGGCCCTTTTGTAAAGATAAAGACGAATTTGTTCATCATCCTGATTTTGAATTCAAAATATGGGAGAAATCTATTCTTTACAGTGGAATGATTTGTGTATATGTTTGTTAGGTTCCTTTTCCTCGGTGAGGAGATTGAGCTGAGACCAACGGTAGGGATCTTTATCACTCTGAACCCAGGCTACGCTGGGAGAACCGAACTTCCGGAGAACCTCAAGGCCTTGTTCAGGTGATGCACACACACACGCACACACACACACACACCCACTGAAATGCAAAAAAAGCCTCTGTCTTCCTTCAACCTGAATGATCCTCTCCAAACTAGGCCGTGTGCCATGGTGATCCCTGACTTTGAGTTGATCTGTGAGATCATGCTGGTAGCCGAGGGATTCATCGATGCTCGCCTCCTCGCACGCAAGTTCATCAGCCTGTACACACTCTGCAAGGAGCTGCTCTCTAAACAGGTACGTGCGTGCACACCCACGCTGACACACACACAAAACACTCTGGCGCTAGATCCCACTGCTTATGTGTTGTAGGACCACTATGACTGGGGCCTGAGGGCCATCAAGTCAGTGCTGGTGGTTGCAGGGTCTCTGAAGAGAGGGGACAGGAGCAGACCAGAGGAACAGGTAACACAGTCAACCAGGTGTCTCCTTGATAAGCCCGATGGTGTCTCTATATTCCTGTTTCTGATCATGATAATGGTTCTTTATTCCTGGTCCCTATATTCCTGGTAAATGTCCCCGTATTCCTGTCTGTTTCTTTAGGTCCTGATGCGAGCATTAAGGGACTTCAACCTTCCTAAGATCGTGACCAGTGATGTCCCTATATTCCTGGGTCTGATCAGTGACCTGTTTCCCCTGCTGGATGTCCCCAGGAAGAGAGACCCAGAGCTGGAGGCAGCGGTACGACAGTCAGTAAGCCAGCTACATCTACAGCCTGAGGAGAACTTCATACTCAAGGTATAGCATGAATGGAAATGCATGGAAAACACTGAACACTGTTTGCCTTTATGAACAATTTCCATACATGTCTTTAGGTGACACAGTTGGAGGAGCTTCTGGCCGTCAGACATTCTGTGTTTGTAGTGGGAGGAGCTGGGACTGGAAAGAGCCAGGTAAACTCACAACAAACACATTAACACAAATAAATTAAAGCCAACGGGTATTAAAACACTGTACTCTCTCTAATCTGAGGTGACGACGTTATACCTTAGTGGTTGTTAACATGAGGTCTCTGGCGCTCAGATCCTGAAGACCCTCCACAGAACCTATGCCAACCTGAGGATGAAGCCTGTGTGGCACGACATGAACCCTAAAGCCGTGACCACAGATGAACTGTTTGGCTATCTGCACCCGGCCACCAGGGAATGGAAGGACGGTCTGTGACCACACACGAGCACACACAGTATTGAAGACGGAAAGATTGTTCTGGCGTGAAATGGCCTGGTCACCATTGATGTCCGCCCTCCATTTTAGGCCTGTTCTCCTTCACTATGAGGGAGCTGACAAGGCAGGCTGGCCAAGAAGGACCCAAGTGGATTGTTTTGGATGGAGACATAGACCCCATGTGGATAGAGTCCCTCAACACTGTCATGGACGACAACAAGGTACTGTTTGTGTGTGTGTGCGTGTGTCTCATGTCTTCTGAGCTAACTGTGTACCCCCATCCCTGCCTCTGTAGGTGTTAACCTTGGCCAGTAATGAGCGCATCAGTCTGTCCCCCTCCATGCGTCTGCTGTTTGAGATCAGTCACCTGAGAGCGGCCACCCCTGCCACAGTGTCCCGGGCTGGGATACTCTATGTCAACCCACAAGACCTGGGCTGGAGCTCGTCAGTAAACACATTCACACACACACACACAGGCTTTTACCAATAATAACCCTTCATACATGTTGTATGTATCCCTGGATGTTCTTGTCCCCAGCTATGTGACAAGTTGGATTGACACCCGACATGCCCAGTCAGAGCGAGCCAACCTTACCATTCTGTTTGACAAGTATGTCCCATATTGCCTGGAGCAGGTCCGCTGTAACCTCAAGACCATCACTCCTATACCTGAGAACAGCATGGTGCAGGTAACACTCACTGAGCATGTCCTCTGTTGTCCAATCAGACCCTCTGTTCTCAGTCTGCCGTCCAATCAGACCCTGTGTTCTCAGTCTGCCTTTTAATCAGACCCTGTGTTCTCTGTCTGCCTTCCAATTATACCCTGTGTCCTAAGTCTGTTGTCCAATCAGACCCTGTGTCCCAAGTCTGTTGTCCAATAAGACCCTGTGTCCCAAGTCTGTTGTCCAATAAGACCCTGTGTTTTCAGTCTGCATTCCAGACATACCCTTTGATCTCAGTCTACTCTCCAATCAGACACTGTGTTCCTTGTTGGACTGCCTGCTGACAGAAGAAAACACTCCTCCTGACTCTCCCAGAGAACTCTATGAGATCTACTTTGTTTTTGCCTGTGTCTGGGCTTTTGGAGGTGCTCTTTTCCAGGATCATGTGAGTGTGCAAGTTCACTTTTTATTTACCTGATACGTAAAAAGGATGGGAATTAGATTTTCTTATCATTTTATCAATGTTCCCCCACCAAGAGAAAATGTGTGTATGCTCGCTCTCAGTGCCGGCACACCATGTAAGTCTACCTCCGATAATACATTCTCTGTTCATCCCGTTTCCAGCTGATAGACCATCGTGCTGAGTTCAGTCGTTGGTGGTCTAAGGAGATGAGAGCAGTGAAGTTCCCTTCACAGGGCACAGTGTTCGACTACTTCATAGACTCAGACACTAAGAAGTTCACTCCCTGGAGTGAGAGGATCCCCCAGTTTGAACTAGAGCCTGACGTCCCATTACAGGTCTCTACATGTTCTGGCTCCTTGGTAGATTTCAGTCATTTAGAGTGTAACTGGTGTGCCTTCATAACAAAAGTATTTGTGTGTGTGTTTTTCCATGTGTGTTTCCAGACGGTGCTGGTCCACTCTGCAGAGACCATCTGTCTGACGTTCTTCATAGACCTGCTGCTTCAGAAGGGCAAGCCTGTGATGTTGGTGGGGAACGCAGGAGTAGGGAAGACCATCCTGGTGTCGGATAAAGTAGCCCAGCTCAAGGAGGACTACATGGTGGCCAAAGTCCCCTTCAACTACTACACCACCTCAGCCATGCTTCAGCGTCAGTCCCAAGTAGCTGTAGCTAGGGTTCCACCTGGCTGGTTGCGTTTCATTTAACCAACTCACTCCTTAGATGGAAACCAGGAATATAATCAGTCCGATCTCTGGCTTGGTGCTTCACTGGTTGTGTTTTACAGAGGACTAAGTCTTCTGTCTGTGGTGAAGTCATAAGGTGTGCGTGTGTGCTGCAGGTGTGTTGGAGAAGCCCCTGGAGAAGAAGGCAGGGCGTAACTATGCTCCTCATGGAACCAAGAAGCTCATCTACTTTATTGACGACCTCAACATGCCAGAGGTGGACCTGTATGGCACTGTCCAACCTCACACACTCATACGCCAGCACCTTGACTACAACCACTGGTAACACACACAGGGTTAAGGTTAGGGATAGGACTTGGGGTTGGGGTTACGGTTATGATTATGATTATGTTTAGGTTAAGGGTTTAGGTAATAAAAAACACTTTTTGTGTCCGCACTAGGATCAAGATTCCTGTACGTGTGTGTGTGTGTGTTTGTATGGGGGGGATCTTACAGGTATGACAGGCAGAGGCTGGCGCTGAAAGAGATCCATAACTGTCAGTACATCACCTGTATGAATCCCACAGCGGGGAGCTTCTCAGTCCACCCCAGACTACAGGTAACACCCAGTCAACTCTAGGCAACAGTAACGCACACACTCAATCAACTCTGGACAACAGAAGCCCACCCCCAGTCAACTCTAGACAACAGTAACACACCCACAGTCAACTCCTGACAACATTAACACACACAAACCACTCTTTCTCTCCTCAGAGGCATTTCTCAGTTTTTGCAGTCAATTTCCCTAACACCGAGGCATTAGCCACCATCTTCACTAGCATCCTGTCAGCCCACTTCAGTCAGGGGGGCTTTAGCTACGGCGTCTCTCGCTCTGTTGGAACACTCATACAGGTACTGACTTTCTGTCCGTCTTTATGTCTGTCTCTCTGTCTGTCCATTAATGTACTACTATCAATCACTCTTGTCTTTCTGTTCATTCAGGCGGTCATCTGTCTCCATCAGAAGATCAGTCAGAACTTCTTCCCCACAGCCATACGCTTTCACTACATCTTTAACCTGAGGGACCTCTCCAACATCTTCCAGGTTAGCACAGACCGATGGTTAATAATCGTAATCCCCACCGTAAGTATGAAAAGCTCCTATTGCCCTGCAGGGTATCCTGTTTGCCTTGCCGGAGTGTGTGCGTTACCCCATAGACCTGGTCCACCTGTGGCTCCATGAGTCTTCCAGGGTCTACTCTGACAAACTGATGGAGGAGAAGGACGTGGAGCTCTTCAACAAGATTCTACTGGACACTGGAAAGAGATACTTTGAGGTGCAACACATGTTTGGGTTTTGTGTCTCTGTCTCAGAGGTTTAAATGGCCTGCGCTTAAACACTTGGCTGGAAGGGCAACATCTCTCTCTACCCCCTCCACTTCCAGGGAATAGACGAGTCTGTCTTCATCCATCAGCCCTTGGTGTTCTGTCATTTTGCCCACGGGGTGGGGGAGCCCAGGTACCACCAGGTGTCCCACTGGGACAAGCTCCACAAGACCCTGACTGACGCTCTGGAACACTACAATGAGCTGCATCCAGTCATGAACCTGGTGCTGTTTGAGGAGGCCATTCAGCATGTGTGAGAGTCCCAGACACACACCTGCCTGGCTGCCTCTGTTCACTCAGACTCATGATTACAGGTAGGATACACACAAACGTATGACCGCCCACAGTCTGTCTGTGTCTGTCTGCAGATGTCGAATCAGTCGTATCCTGGAGGCTCCCCATGGTAACGCCCTGCTGGTGGGGGTGGGGGGCAGTGGGAAGCAGATGCTGTGTCGCCTGGCTGCCTTCATAAGTACCCTGGAGGTGTTCCAGATCACCCTGAGGAAAGGCTACGGAATACATGACCTACGGGTAGGAAGTATTCACCACATACAACTTTATACATGACCTACAGTTAGGAAGTATTCACCACATCCAGCTATTTACATGGGACGTATTCACCAAATACAGCTATATACATGATCTACTGGTAGGAAGTATCCACCAAATACAGCTATATACATGATCTACTGGTAGGAAGTATCTACCACATCCAGCTTTATACTTGCCCTTTGGGTAGGAAGTATTCACCACATCCAGCTATATACTTGACCTACGGGTATGAAGTATTCACCACATCCAGCTATATACTTGACCTATTGGTAGGAAGTATCCACCACATCCTGCTGTATACATTAGTACAGTACTCACCACATACAGCTAAATACAGCAGACTGGATGGAAGGGTTGGAACCTCTCTCTCTCACCGTGTCTGTGTCTGTCTTTGTATTTCTGTCTGTAGACTGATATCGCAGCGCTGTACTTCAAGGTTGGGGTGAAGAATATTGGGACAGTCTTCCTTCACACAGACGCTCAGATCCCTGATGAACGCTTTCTAGTCCTCATCAATGACATGCTGGCATCAGGTACACATGCACATGCACCAACACCTCAAAACACACCAACACCACAACTCAACATGCACATGCACCAACACCTCAACACACACCAACACCACAACTCAACATGCACTACACCTTAACACATACCAACACCACACCTCAACATGCACCAACACCACACCTCAACACATACCAACACCACACCTCAACACATACCAACACCACACCTCAAAACATACCAACACTACACCTCAACACACACCAACACCACAACTCAACATGCGCTACACCTTAACACAAACCAACACCACACCTTAACACGCACCAACACCACACCTCAACACATACCAACACCACACCTCAACACACACCAACACCACACCTCAACA
>JACXGK010006770.1:0-15480 GCA_016801125.1 Novumbra hubbsi | reverse complement strand
GCACCAACACCACACCTCAACACATACCAACACCACACCTCAACACATACCAACACTACACCTCAACACACACCAACACCACAACTCAACACGCACTACACATTAACACATACCAACACCACACCTCAACGCGCACCAAACCACACCTCAACCCTCACCTGCACCGCACCTTAACACTTACCTACACCGACTTCAAAACTCACCCAACACCACACCTCAACACCCACCAACACCATATTTCAATACTCACAACCCCTCACCTCAACACAGATCAAACCAGACCTCAACATTCACCAACAACATATCTCAACACTCACGAACAACACACCTCAACATGCCAAATAACCCAAACTTGACACTCACCGACAACACACCTCAACACTCAACAACTCATCAACACCACAACCCTTACCAATACTCACCAACACTACACCTCAACAAGCACCAACACCACAATGTAACATTTACCAGCTCGCCAAAACCACACCTTACAACACCACACATCACCACTCTTAGGGATCATCCCAGACCTGTACAAAGATGTGTATAAGTGTGCTCCCTATCTCCTAGGGGACATCCCAGACCTATTCAGTGAGGAGGAAGTGGACATGATTGTGACATCCATCCGTATGGAGCTGAGAGGACTGGGCCTGATGGATGACAGAGACAACTGCTGGCTTTTCTTCATTGAGAGGATACGACGACAACTTAAGGTCCGGCTGCTGGGCTCAATGACATCCATCACTTAGTTTACAACAGAACTTTAAAAGGAGAACTGTGCCATGTTTTAATTACAGACTGAATTATTTATTTTCTAGAACCGAAGATGTGCAGCTATCTGGCCGAAATAGGCTAATGGACTCTTTCCCCCTGTTCTTCCCCACTGCAGGTGGTCTTGTGTTTCTCCCCAGTGGGGTTCGCCCTGCGTACCCGTGCTCGGAAGTTCCCAGCCCTGGTCAACTGTACGGCCATAGACTGGTTCCACTCCTGGCCTCAGCTGGCACTACATTCTGTCAGCACCTCCTTCATAGAGAAGATACCTGATCTGGAGGTGAACACCCGACTGAAGACATTACAGACACACAATGGATGATGGTTACTGGCTATGGCCTGGCAGTGGATAATGGTTACTGAATACGCTCACACACAACTGTGCCTGAGTCACGGTTCGGTACGGTTTTGCTACAGTGGAGAAAAAGAAAACGTATCATGTATTTTAAGATATTATAGAGTTATCATCTTCGCCCATTGCCACTGTAGTTAACCGGGATTTTCCCAAATGTGATATGGGAGGGATGATGGTTACTGACAACAGAGCCATAGTCGGTGACAGTTGCTGTTGTTTCTTGTTTCGTTTCTTCAGCCAGATGTGCGTGCCTCCATCAGTGAGTTCATCTCCTATGCCCATACCAGCGTTAATGAGGTGCGTGACAACATCACTGAGGATTATTTGAGTAGTGAATCATGTGGCCATCATTTGAACAGTTAATTGAATGCACATTGTCTTAATGTGTGGTTCTAGGTGAGCGTGAAGTACCAGCAGAGTGAGAAGCACTTCAACTACACCACTCCCAAGAGCTTCCTGGAGTTTATCAAGCTGTACGGTAACCTGCTTGGGGCGAAACGCAGAGAGCTCAGCCAGAAGGTGGACAGGCTGGAGAATGGCCTGCAGAAACTACAGTCCACGGCCTCACAGGTGAGATCAGACTCACACCATCCCTTTCTTCCTCTCTCTTCCTCTGATCTCACTTCACTCCGTCCCTCTAAACGGCTTGTCTCAGGTGGAGGATCTGAAGGCTAAGTTAGCGGTGCAGGAGGTGGAGCTGTGGCAGAGGAACACAGACACAGAGGCTCTGATCGCCAAGATCGGCCAGCAGACCGACAGACTGAACCAGGAAAGGGCTGTGGCCGATGCAGAGGAACGGAGGGTAGGAGTTTGTGTGTGTTCACACTGGTGTTCAGGGTGATTGGCGTGTTATTACAGTTTTATTGAGTAATTTGGAGGATTTTTATAGATCACCGATAAGTGTGTTCTGCTGGGGTGTCAAACTGATTTTGCTGCTAGGGCCACATTCACCTGCTATCCAGGCCCACACTTAAAATGTATTATATTCACAAAATGTAATCCTCTATTAATCGCAAGTGAAGAGGCCGTTACGTAGCATCCATTATCAAGTCTCAACCTCAGGTCCATCATCAACTCTTTCAGTTATTTTCTTGTGGATGGAGCTGGGTGACACCTGTCATGGGTCTGGTTATCCTCAGGTGGAAACCATCCAGGCTAGGGTCACCATGCAGCAACAGCAGAGTGAAGAAGACCTGGCTAAGGCTGAACCAGCTCTCCAGGCAGCCAACGCAGCCCTGAATACACTCAACAGGGTAACACGCACACAATCAACTCTCCAGGCAGCTAACCCAGCCCTCACCTGGTTAACCTCAGACTTCATACATGACCTATCTAATGTATTGTAACTGCTGTTGACCCCCTCCCCAAGCTGAATCTGACTGAGCTGAGGACGTTCCCCAACCCCCCAGTGGTTGTAACTAACGTGTCGGCTGCTGTCTTGGTCCTGCTGGCTCCTCATGGTAAAATACCCAAGGACCGCAGCTGGAAGGCTGCCAAAGTAGTCATGAGCAAGGTAAGTGTTGTCAGTGTTGTCAGTGTTATCTTATTTTGTCTGTGTTGTCTGTGTTATCAGTGTTGTCTGTATTATCTGTTTTGTCAGTGTTGTCTGTATTATCTGTTTTGTCAGTGTTGTCTGTATTATCTGTTTTGTCAGTGTTGTCTGTATTATCTGTTTTGTCAGTGTTGTCTGTATTATCTGTTTTGTCAGTGTTGTCTGTATTATCTGTTTTGTCAGTGTTGTCTGTATTATCTGTTTTGTCTGTGTTGTCTGATTTGTAAGTGAAATGTTAAATTGAATCACATGACAATGTAGGTCACTCAGACCGAGCGCGTATGGCAGAGAGACACTGGTTTGGGCTTCCTCCTCCCACCCCTCTGCCCAGGTGGATGACTTCCTGCAGGCACTGGTGACCTTTGACAAGGAGCACATCCCAGAGGTGACAGTGAGGTGTGTCAGGGATGAGTACCTCAGTGACCCAGAGTTCAACCCTGAGTTTGTCAGACTCAAGTCCTCCGCGGCCGCTGGCCTCTGTGCCTGGGTCATCAACATCATACGTTTTCATGAGGTACACACACACACACTAATACACGCACATATAGAGGAGATGTACAGTACACACACACAGCAATAACTAAACACTCATATTAACAAAACACAGTCTCGTTCAGTATGCAGATGCAAAGCTGTGGAAGAATAGGTGTTGTTTAGCCTCTGTCATTTTTCTCACGGTGTCCTTTCCCCTCCTCTCCTCATGCTCCTCATAGATGTATGTAAGTACCTGTCAGTCCTGAGCTTCTCCATACCAGTACCGGTAGTAGTGAATGTTTTGACTGGACGGTGTGAGAGCACGTGTCTGCGGGGGGGATTGAGTGTTACCATGTGAGTCTCGTCCTTAGGTGTTCTGTGAAGTGGAGGAGAAGAAGCTGTGTCTGTCTCAGGCTAATGCTGATCTGGCAGAGGCTGCGAACAAACTAGAAGCCATTAGAAAGAAACTAGCAGTGAGTCTATTCCTCTCTTCCTGCCTTTCTTTACCTCTCTCCTTCTTCTTTTTGTCTCAGCCTTCATCTTTTGTTTCCTCTTTTTCTCCCGCGCTCTAAATCTCTCAGTCTATCTCTGTCTCACGGTCCTTATTTTTCCTCTTAACTCTTCGTGTGGTAGGAGTTGGACAGCAGCTTGGACACTCTGACGGCTGCGTTTGAGAAGGCAACTTCTGAGAAGGTTCGCTGCCAAGACGAGGTGAACCGCACCACCAAGACCATTGAGCTGGCCAATCGCCTCGTCAAAGGCCTCGAGGTGAGGAACTGACTGAGCATTTGGAGCTCAGTTGGTTGCTCAACGTGTTACTTCAGAACGTTTCCAAATATTAACAGTCATTCTTTCAATAAATTCACAACATCTTGTGTTTGTGTTGCAGTCAGAGAATGTGCGTTGGGCCCACTCTGTAGCTGGGTACCATGAGCAGGAGGAGACTCTGTGTGGAGACATTCTGCTGACTGCTGCCTTCATCTCCTACGCGGGATCCTTCTCTAAGAAGTATCGCAGGGAACTCCTGGAGAACCTTTGGAGGCCCTTCCTACGTGGCCAGAAGGTCCATCTCTCCTCTCTTCTAAATGTCACTTCTTCCACTGTTAGACTCAAATCATCATGTATTGGAAACTGACCTCTCCTCCCTCTGTTAGACCCACATCCCCATGACCGAGGGTCTGGATCCAGTTGCTATGCTGACTGATGATGCTACCGTGGCTCAGTGGAACAACGAGGGGTTGCCGGGAGACAAGATGTCCACTCAGAACGCCACCATCCTCATCAATTGTGAGCGTGAAGACTTTCTACTTTAGCCCTGTATGTTTGAATATCTATGCTGAACATCTAGCACTGGCCATGTTCTCCCTGGTTTGTGTCACCTAGGTGAGCGCTGGCCTCTTCTAATCGACCCCCAGCTGCAGGGCATCAAGTGGATCAAGATTCACTACGGCAACAACCTCAAGGTGGTCAGCCTGGGACAGAAAGGGTGAGATCACTGTTCTTCTCTCTTTCCTTTGTCATCCCTCCATCCTACTCCCCTCTCCTGGTTGCCCAAATCTATCGCCTAAATCCCCAGGTATGTGGACGTCATAGAGCAGGCAGTGGTGACAGGAGACACTGTTCTCATAGAGAATCTGGAGGAGAGCATTGACCCAGTCATTGACCCTCTACTGGGACGACACACCATCAAGAAGGGCAGGTAAGACCCACACCCGCATCATCAACGTGAAAAGTATTTGATTAGGCAGAGCACTAACTAATACTCATTCCTCTCTCTCTCTCTTCTACTTTCCATCTTTCTCCCAGTTGTATAAAGGTGGGGGATAGAGAGTGTTTGTTCAACCCAGCGTTCAGACTGATCCTCCACACTAAGCTGGCCAACCCCCACTATAAGCCGGAGATCCAGGCCCAGACCACCCTAATCAACTTCACAGTGACAAGAGACGGCCTGGAGGACCAGCTGCTCGCCCAGGTGGTCAGTCTGGAGAGACCCGACCTGGAACACCTTAAGGTGGGACAGATGGTTGGCTCTCTCAGCTTCTCCCTTCTTGACCTCATATATCATCTTCTGGTCAGAAAATGGCACATGAACATGGAGATGAAGCTGATTTTATTATTGGTTGTATTTTGATTGGATAACAGTTGTGTTGTGGTTGCAGAGTGACCTGACCAAGCAGCAGAACCTGTTTAAGATCGAGCTGAAGCTATTGGAGGATGAGCTGCTAGGACGTCTCTCCGCTGCTGAGAGCAACTTCCTCGGAGATAACGTCTTGGTTGAAAAACTAGAGACCACCAAGCACACTGCTGCGGAAATCGAGATGAAAGTGTGTGTTTGCTTGTGTGTGTGTGAGAGAGAGAGAAAGAGAGAGTAAAAAAGAAGGAAAATATGGCTGATACTTATGGGTGAAGAAAAGAAACGAAACATCAACAGCGAACTGTGCAATACTGTATCTCTTGCTACTGATAGTATTTTGGGATTTAGGTTCTGGAGGCGAAGGTGAACGAGGTGAAGATCAACGATGCCAGAGAACACTATCGTCCAGTAGCGGTCAGATCCTCTCTCCTCTACTTCATCATGAACGACCTCAGCAAGATAAACCCCATGTACCAGTTCTCCCTCAAGGTAACGTTTTGATCTAAACAGATCATCATTACTTGGCCAATGCCAGGCAGCCCCTTTCACTCAGCGTCATACTATGTTCATCACTTAGCTGGTTGTTAACCGTTGTTGTTTAGATGATAACCATGTCGGTTCTAGTGTTCCTGCCGTTCTAGGCTTCTGATGGTTCTCTCGGTTCTACTCCCCCTGTAGGCCTTTAATGTGGTTTTCCACAAGGCGGTGGGGCAGGCGGCGGTGTGTGAGGACGTGAAGGGCAGAGTCAACACTCTGATAGATGGTATCACCTACTCCACCTTCAACTACATCAGCAGGGGCCTGTTTGAGAGAGACAAACTGACCTTCACAGCACAGCTTACCTTTCAGGTGTGTGTGGGGGGGAGTAAGGGGGCTCTGTGTGTGTGTGAGTGTGGAGGGAGTAAGGGGGCTCTGTGTGTGTGTGTGTGTGTGTGGAGGGAGTAAGGGTGTGTGTGTCCTAGTTCTAAAAGTGTGTTCCATCTCAGTTGTTGCTGATGAGTAAGGAGATTGTGGTACGAGAACTTGATTTCCTGCTCCGCTTCAACATCGACCACAGCTACACCTCTCCTGTAGACTTCCTCTCCAACCAAGTCTGGAGTGCCATTAAGGTAAGCACACAGACACACACATACACAATAAAACACACACCTTTAAAGATTTACACAATTTTTCCTGTTGTCTAGACAATGAGTTTCACAGAGGAGTTCCGTGGTTTGGATCGAGATATAGAGGGTTCCTCAAAACGCTGGAAGAAGGTGGTGGAGTCAGAATGTCCTGAGAAAGAGAAGTTTCCTCAGGAGTGGAAGACAAAGACTTCTCTCCAGAAACTGATCATGATGAGAGCACTACGATCCGATAGGATGACCTATGCAGTCAGGTGACCACAAACACACACCCGTGAAGCTATTCACTCAGTTCTCAAACACGTATCTTCCTCTCCTCTTTCCCTGGTCTCCTCCTTTGCATTACCTCATGTCTTACTTTGTGTCATACCTGGTATCTTACCTCGTGTCTTACCTCGTGTCTTACCTTGTGTCATATCTCATCTTACGTGGTGTCATACCTGGTGTCATACTTCATGTCTGACCTCGTGTCTGACCTTGTGTCTTACCTTGTGTGTTACCTTGTGTCATATCTCATCTTACCTGGTGTCATACCTGGCGTCATACCTTGTGTCATATCTCATGTCTTACTTCGTGTCATACCTTGTGTTATATCTCATGTCTTACTTCGTGTCATACCTTGTGTCATATCTTGTCTTACCTTGTGTCTTACCTCGTGTCTTACCTGGTGCATTACCTGGTGCATTATCTGGTGTCTTACCTCGTGCCTGACCTCGTGTCACACCTCGTGTCATATCTTGTGTCATATCTTGTGTCTTACGTTGGGTTTTGTCTTGTTTCATACCTCATGTCTTACCTGGTGTTTCTGTCTGCAGGAACTTTGTGGAGGAGAAGTTGGGGGTCAAATATACAGAGGGTAGGAAGACAGAGTTTTCTAAGTCCTTCAGAGAGAGTGGTCCAGCCTCTCCTGTCTTCTTCATTCTGTCTCCTGGAGTCGACCCACTCAAAGATGTTGAGTCACTAGGTAAAGCTAACAAGTGTTCGGTACAGTCAACATCAGTTTAACATTAAATGTCTGTCACACACACACTGAGAAACAATTGATTCCGTGTTAACAGGCAGGAAGCTGGGCTTCACCATTGACCTGGGGAAACTCCACAATGTGTCTCTGGGACAGGGCCAGGAGGATGTGGCTGAGGTGGCCATGCAGAAGGCAGCTAAGGAAGGACACTGGGTTATCCTACAGGTATGGCTGCCCAACTAGTCCTAACACATGAATAAAGTGTATTCATTTATTCATTCCTTCATCTCTTTTTCCTTGCATCAATTTTGCATTTTGTTATGTATTGAATGATTAACGCTATGTCCCATGAATGTGTATCTCTGTCAGAACATCCACCTGGTTGCGCGCTGGCTGGGGTCGTTGGAGAATCTTCTGGAACACTGCTGTGAGGGCAGTCATGAGGACTACAGAGTGTTTATGAGTGCTGAACCAGCCCCTACACCGCAGGAGCACATCATCCCTCAGGTTCTCTTAACCCCTAACATCAGTAAATACACCGCAGGAGCACATCAACCCTCAGGTTCTCTTAACCCCTAACATCAGTAAATACACCGCAGGAGCACATCACCCCTCAGGTTCTCTTAACCCCTAACATCAGTAACTACACCGCAGGAGCACATCATCCCTCAGATTCTCTTAACCCCTAACATCAGTAACTACACCGCAGGAGCACATCACCCCTCAGGTTCTCTTAACCCCTAACATCAGTAAATACACCGCAGGAGCACATCATCCCTCAGGTTCTCTTAACCCCTACACCTAACATCAGTAACTACATTCCATGGCTAAACTGAACCTTGGCGTAATGCCTAACACTAAACCAAACCCGTAATGGCTAAGCCTTGAAGAAAGATCATTTGTAATCCTATTTTCTAGGTTTTAATTGTAAGGTTGACCCTGATGAACCTGTATTCATAACCACACAGAGTGTGTGATTTTCCTCCCCAGGGCATCCTGGAGAATGCCATCAAGATCACCAACGAGCCCCCCACCGGAATGCATGCCAACCTCCATGCTGCTCTGGACAACTTTGACCAGGTATCAGCAGGTGCTGAGGCACGAGGGACCGCGTACAAAGTGACGTGTTATTTTTAACTGGTTCCGACCAATAGGAGGCAGAATACCCTTAAATGAAAGCTTACACTTTAACTATCTAGTATATGTAGTATGGATCATTTCAAATCCAAAGTCATAATTTGTCACTGTCCAAATACTTTTGGATTGCTTTGTGAATTTCAACAATAAAACAGTGAGAGAATGAGTACACAACACAAGATGTTAAGGGAATATATAGTTATTATTTTAATGAATGTGACTTGTTTAGTTCTCCATAAAACCCTGTTACGCCAGTAACAAATATAAATCAACAGCAACATGACCATGGAGATCAGATCCTGTTTGCGTTGGTGTTTAGTTCAGAGTCTTAAAAGCCGAAGTTGCAGGTTGTCTGTTCAGGATCTGAGCACCAGTCATCACTAAAGGCTGCCTCTAATCCTCTTGTGGTTGGCTGTGTACACATCAGACCGTCACATATCACCCCTTGAAATATATCAATCAAATAAAATCTATCAAACTACCACCACCCAACCCTCCCCCTTGGACCCAGGGCCCGTCACTGACTTCTGTACACCGTGAACAAGTCCTCCTTCTGGCTCTGATTCTTCAGGTCAGCAAACACCTCGCAGAAGAAATGAGGGTTGGTGTTCATCAGGAGCATGTCTTTACTTTGCTTATTGATGATGGACATAGACCTCTCCCAGAAGGTCTTCTTGCTGGCCTCCACCAGGAAGGGTCTCAGGGGGTATCCGGTCTCGCTGCCCATGTAGGAGCAGGTTACGTAGAGGCAGGTGAGCACTACGGCATGTAGCTCATGCAAGGTAGCCACCTCGGAGGAGACCGCATCACGGCACAGCATGTAGAGGAAGACCAGGCTGGACGGGTTGATGCAGCTCTGACTCTGATAGCGGTTATCCAGAAGGTACCGGTCCACCAGCCGCAGCCACGTCACCAGGTCCATGTAGGACAAGTCTTGGATCAGAGGGCAACGCCGGGACAGGAACTCACTCAGGCAACGCAGCAGTTCGCCAGTTGTAGCTTGGATCATCTGCGGCCTCTTGGGTGTATCAGGGGCCTGGATGTTCACCTTCTGGGGCGGTCCTGGAGCCACGTTGGAGTTGTTCTCTTGGGCCTCCTCGACCTTAGAGCTGGCCTCCTCGACCTTGGAGCTGTTGTCTAGGGTTGGAGTGCCCTGGTCCTGGGTGCTGTCACAGCACGGGGAATTCTCCAGACCAAGGTTGGGCGGGTTGGAGGAAGACTGAGAGTGCTCCAGGTTCTTATTACAGAGAAGGGTGATGTTATTAAGATTGGTGCTGTCACTGGCCTGGGCTTTTTTGGAGCTCTTCTTCGTTGTCCGTCTCCATGGTGAATATCGTGCCATGGACTTGTTTTTGGGTCTCTTCCTGGCCTGCACTTCCATTAAGTTACCAACCGAGACATCAGCCTTCATTTTGAAGATGGATGTTGTTGATTCCATGGTCGGTAGTGCCTGTGGTAAACAAAGTGCTTTAAAATGAGGGCAATTCAATCTATAGTATCAGTTCAGTATGCTTACATGTAGCAAAATGAGTTAAAACGACATCTTAATGGGACTTGTTTCCAAATACACGGCACTGCTTGTAGTTCTCTATGTTTGCAGTAGGATGCCATTAAAACACAACATACATTTCCATAATTTTAATTCACAGTATTGTTGATATGAATTAGTTTTATGATAGTGTTTGTAAACTTAAGTAATATAGCCTAAAATATCAATGGCAAAAATTAAGAAACAAGTTAATACTTACTGATCTCAAGTAGGTTTGAGGAACTTTCTGAATATATTTCAATGTTTTTTTATCAATAATTAAAGAGAAGTCGTAGAGCAGTATGTAGGCTTTGAATGTTGAGTGTGTTTATGGTTCTGAACTGTCCAAACCAGGTTCTGAAATTGTCCAACGTTCTAAAATGTTGTCATAATAAAGAAGCATCATAACCGATGTTGTGAATAGAGTATGTGTGAAGGTCGCCATGATAGCTAAAGTTCGCGATGAGATAACGACTTATGTTTTCAATGCCGTGTTGCACTGTCTGACAAAATTGCTGTAAATGTATTTGACCTGCGTTAGAAAAACAAATATCGTTTTATGTGGCTAATAGTGTCAGCAAACCAAAAGTAACATTTCTGTCGTCAATGGAACAATTAAGTATTAGTTGAAGAGTTTCATTTGCAAAATACTCTGGACACTGGCCGATTATCTTGGTCTGAGGTGTATGTGGATGGGAGATCTTCGCAGATGCGTTCTATTACAAAATACTCGCACTACTAGCACTGTAAAAATTAAGCGTATGTCGGTTCTAGTTACGCGCGTTTCATTAACCCCCTCCCAGGTGTATCACACACTCGCGGGTGACAAAAAGCACCCCTATGTTTACAGGCCACCAAATAAACAAGCACAATTAGTAAGCACTAATAAAAAAATCACAATAATTGTATTCATGTTGTAAGGACTTGTGTAATTTGTTCCATAAAGCATTTTTAGACAGTCCAGCAGTGCCTCGTGTTCTTGCAGATTATATATATAGAAGGCTAAACGTTTTTTTTTGGTCTAAAACGCCACTTAATCCTCTGCATCTCAAATACATTGAATGACTTTGCTTTTTAATGCTGTACTTTTTAAATCATCATCATGGTATATCTATATCCTTGTCTAAAAACAATACTCAAAATGCACCCAACACTAACTCTTTCAAGAAGAGTGGTTGGGTTAAGAGAGGTCCCTTTTTTTATATATATATATATTTGATCAGCATCTCACCTCTCTCTTTCTCCCCCCTCCCCACCCACCCCCTCTCTCTCTCCTTCTTTGCAGGACATGTTGGACCAGTGCAGCAGAGAGCAGGAGTTTAAGACCATCCTGTTCTCTCTGTGTTATTTCCATGCTTGTGTTGCTGAGAGGCGCAAGTTTGGTCCCCAGGGTTGGAACAGGAAGTACCCCTTTAATACTGGAGACCTCACCATTTCTGTCAACGTCCTATACAACTACCTGGAGGCCAACTCGCAGGTGTCTTCTGGTGGATAATGATGTCATCATGAGGAGGATAGTTACATTGTGAAGATGATCATGATAATGAGAGCTGTGATGTGTGTTTGTGTGTGTGTGTGTGTGTGTGTAGGTGCCGTGGGAGGATTTACGCTATCTGTTTGGTGAGATCATGTATGGAGGACATATCACTGACGATTGGGACAGAAGACTCTGCAGAACCTACCTGGAGGAATACATGCAACCCAACCAGGTGTCCGTTTGTTGTGGGTCTATGATCCAGGTGTATGATCCAGAAGACCTCACAAAGATAGTAAAACCTTTTTAGCCAGTCCCGCTAGGAAAAAGTTACTTGCTGAATAACGGACGGGATTATCTCTTTTTAATGTATCATCAAGGGACAGTTTTAATTCAGATCCCTTTCCAGTGTGTTTCCTTGAATTTATAATTTTTAAAAAATATGTGTTTAAAAAAACATATGAAGGATTGTAAAACAAACGGGTGTGTTACAATGGTAACAATGGTGTTTAAAAAAAAGCTACATCCTTAATTTTCTGTCTCCCAATAGTTTGACAGGAAGTTATCTCTGGCTCCCGGCTTTGTAGTTCCCTCCAACCTCGACTACCAGGGCTACCACGGTTACATAGATGAGATGCTCCCCCACGAGAGCCCGGTGCATTACGGGTTGCACCCCAACGCAGAGATAGAGTTTCTGACAGTGACCTCTGACAATCTCTTCCACACACTGCTGGAGCTGCAGTCACCTGACTCTGTAACGGGTGAGGGGGCTTCCCAGACCATGGAGGAGAAGGTGAGAACCACACAGGGTTTATTCATTACAGACAAACCCAGACAAACACTGGACAGGTGAAGACCATCCTCCCTGCAGGTGAAGACCATCCTGGACGAGGTGTTGGAGAAGCTACCGGAGGAATACAACATGTCAGACATCATGTCAAAGACGGCTGAGAGGTCCCCGTACATCCTGGTCTGCTTCCAGGAGTGTGAACGTATGAACACTCTCATCTGCGAGATCCGACGCTCACTCAAGGAGCTGGACCTGGGGCTGAAGGTTGGTTATGGATCCGCCTGGACATGAGACTGGCACTGACAGACGCACTCTGATGTTTGGGTTCCCTCTCTCTCAGGGTGAATTGGCAATCTCCTCAGAGATGGAGCAGCTACAGTCAGCTCTGTTCTTGGATAACGTCCCGGACACCTGGACCAAACTGGCCTACCCCTCCACGTACAGCCTGGCCCAGTGGTCAGTCTCTGTTCGGTCCCACAGTCACAGCAGTTACCATGTAGAAGTTGTCCTCTCACCACCTGCTGTTCTGATGTGTCGCTGTGCTCTGTGTGTTGATCAGGTACAATGATGTGTTACTGCGCTGTAGGGAGCTGGACAGTTGGACACAGGACTTGACTCTGCCCTGTGTGGTCTGGCTCTCTGGGCTCTTTAACCCACAGTCCTTTCTTACAGGTAGCCCACACACACAAACACACACACACACACACACACCACTTGTTTTTTCCTAAGGAAGAAATAGTTCCCCTGCTGAAACGGTTTCAATTGTCCTGAGTGTACAGTGGGAGGATTTCTGCAACTACTTTCTGTCCCCTCAGCGGTGATGCAGTCTTTGGCTCGTAAGAATGAATGGCCGTTAGACAAGATGCACCTGACTGTGGACGTGACGAAGAAGTTTAAGGAAGAGTTCAACCAGCCGGCCAGAGAGGGAGCATACGTGTACGGACTATACATGGAAGGTACCCACACACCCCTCCCTGTTTACGCACACACACTCGCCAGCTGATATGTCCTCATCTTCACCCTCGTCCTCCTCGCCAAGGCGCCAGGTGGGACATTCAAGGCGGGGTGATCACAGAGGCCTGTCTGAAGGAGCTGACCCCCCCCATGCCAGTGATCTCCGTCCGAGCAGTGCCGAACGACCGACAGGAGACGCGGAACATCTACGAGTGTCCCCTGTACAAGACCAAGCTGAGAGGAACCACCTACGTCTGGACCTTCAGTCTCAAGACCAGAGAGAGACCTGCCAAGTGGGTCCTGGCTGGGGTGGCCCTGCTGCTGAGTGTGTGAGCAGTCAGGGGGAGGACAGGAGGACGGTGTGTCGCCCCACAGAACCACGGCCTCCATGTTTTTTCTTCCATGTTTCCTAGGGTGTGTATTGGTTGCTCGGTGTGTTTTGATGTTCAGTGTGTTTTTGTTTCTTTGTTCCTTGGTGTGTTGGTTCCTTGGTGTGTTGGTTCAATGTGAAACATTATACTTTAGGTCAAACACATTGGCCACTATGTCATCTCTCAAACCAGGAGGGATGCTGCTAATTCAATATGGAAGAGACGTGTGTCCTGTTAATTATATGGAACTCCTTCCAACTGAATCTTTCAGAATTTATTGAAAAACAAGACAATATACAGACGAGAGCTGCAAAATAGGTTCACACATTTGATCACAGTAAGAAGTCATTAATTCAAAGCTTAGTTTTTGAACAAATCAACTGTATCAATAATCTAAAAGCAGAAGACCTCGGTTGGTACCGTTTTCCTAGTCCTAGCATCTACAAAGATGTGCTATTCAAGTGGTCTATGCAAGACTTGTTAATATGGCACATCAGTTCCATGTTTAAAATGTTCAATACATCAGAACAACATGACCAGATTCACACACGACTTCAGGCCGCTTAACCCCTTCAGTCCTCACAAACGGGAGGTGTACATTTGTCTTCAATAAAAAAAAAATAACGACATAACAAAGACAACATTTTGTACTTGTTCAGTATCCCGTTGTGTGTGTGTGCTCCTAATCACTGTCGTCATCGGACCAGCCCAGGTCCATCACGTTCATGTCCAGCGCCGCGGCAGTTGCGGCCATGTTGATTTTGGATCCTTGCCGCACGCTGCAGGTTTTAGAGGAGTTCTGATTGGACGTTGTCCGCATGCTCACCTGTACCCCCGACCTCACCCCATGACCCCTGACTCCTAATTCACTCCGGACCTTATGACTTATGACCCCAACGTTAGCTATATCACCTCTGACCCCTATGACCCCCATGTCGCCTAGATCCCCGATGTCCATGTTCATGTCCCCTATCCTCTCCATCCCCACAATGTCCTCCAGGGAGATCATGTCCCCTAACCCACCCATCCTACTCCCACTCAGCTCCCTAAACATGGAATGGATCCTCCCTCCCTCCATGCTCCCCCCGTCCAACACTCTCTCCTCCTTCGTTACCTCCCTCCATCCCTCTTTCCTCCCACTCTCCCCCCATCCCCTCTCCTCTGTCTCCCCTTCCACCTCCCCAATCCCCCCCTGGAAACCCTTCAGCATGATTTGCAGACGCCCCCCGTCTAGCAGTGGCTCTGTTCCCCTCTCCTCTCGCTCCCCCCAGGTTACATCCATCCCTCCGTCCCCGTCAGCGTCACCTAGGCCGCTTGAGAAGCCCCTCATTATGGACTGGAAGCCCCCTAACCCTCCCTCTACAGCTCTCTCCCTCTCCCCGTTGCTCAGGGTTCTGATGAGGCAGGATATTTTGGAGCTGTTGGACTCCTGAGACTGAGAACGGAAGAACGAGTCCGAGCTGATGCCAGATGCCATGGGGGAGAAGAACTGAAAGAAAGGAGAGACGATTCACTTAATGAACCTCAGGACGCGCCATTACACAGCCATTATGCATGAGGGTGGGTGAGGGCGTGGCCACTCACGGGGGGGACATTGGACCTCTCCATCAGTCTCTGCTCCCACAGTCGGAGTCTCCTTTCTCTCTCCTCCAGCTCCTTTTCCTTGGTACTCAGGTCTCTCTCCAGCCTCCTCAACCTCTCCAGCGTGGCGTCTATCTCACACCTACAACGAGAGCACTGCTATGGCTCCTCATAACGCCCATGTCCCTTCGCTTCCACTGCTATGGCTCCTCACAACGCCCATGTCCCTTCGCTTCCACTGCTATGGCTCCTCATAACGCCCATGTCCCTTCGC
>JACXGK010006769.1:0-13813 GCA_016801125.1 Novumbra hubbsi | reverse complement strand
ATCCCTACCGAGACAGCACATACCAACTGAGCGGCTTACCAGCCTTTCATCCCTACCCAGATGCTTCGGAGGCTGTTTGCGGTTGCGTGATGTTGACGACACTAAAGAGGATCAATAAACCCAATCACCAGAAGGCCACATTTTAACTTGTTACCTGTTTTATTATTTAAATGTAGAACTTGAATAGCATCATTCAAGTGAAATTCTAATCCGATTTACAAGACCTAAGCACATTTAATTTAAAGTCTCAAAATCAGACAAACAAAGGGGAGGGGCCTCTGGGGGTTCTAGAGACAAGATATTCTGTTCCCATTAATGCATCCTATCTAAGAAACACTGTGTTCTCTGCTGCTTAACAAATTATTTATCTCTGCTTGTTGCTAGCAAACAAAATCCATTATTTCATCAAGGGAGAGCTGGTTCAGTCCAGGGCATCTATAAAACGCATAAAAGGAAAACTGGTGAAGCTTTCAGAAGCGCCTCATCAATAATATTGTAGGAGTGTTTCCTCCTATCTGTGATCAATGTGATTCATTTGACATATGATCAGCCAAGAATGTCCCGCATGACATTCTGTCCCTGCTCAACTTGACCTCCAGAACGTATACACAAACAATCAGCTTTTAGCAAAGCTCTTCACTGAGGGATTTACCGCAGGACAGAAACTTCCATTCATACAGACCTCACTGACCCAATAATATGGACAGGACACTGCTGTTCTGAAGACACAGATTACTGGTTTCATTAGCACAGCTGGGCACTCACCTGGAAATGGAGTAGAGCTTTCAAGCGATGCTACAGTAACAGAAGGACAGAAAATCCCAGAATGCAAAGCTGCTGGCTCAATATTTGTGAAGTAGAGCACCAGAAATGAGTCGAGACGCCTCAGTTGCATCAGTGCCATCGGTTGTCTGTCACGTAGTCGCCTGACTGGGATGTTAAGGTTATTTTTGTAAATTTCCTTTCACTTAAATTAAAACAGGTCCTGGTCCCAATGAATCTAGATTCCTTGTGAAGCCAAGCTAACTGGGGCAATTACCTTAAATCCCAGAATTGTATTCTTTTTAATTTTATGAAGCTTGTCACTGAGCCATTTCCTGTTGTAGTGAAAAGATCCCTCCAAGAGACTACTGTATTTTAGTTAAGTCTGCTTAAAGCGTTTTCATCAATGTTTCGTGGTGTCACACATGATGACGAGAGATGAACCATGGAGAAAATTAAACCAGCCAATTCTGCCTCAGTCTCCCAGGGCCCTAATTGGTTCTGATGAACAAAGAGCACTCCAGGAAACTAGATCATAAAAAAGCATTCTGCATTATTACGTTCTATTTGGGTCAAATTACGGAACACATTACAATATTTGGAATGTAATGGGAGGGAACAACAACAGCACAGAGTTCTCTGTCCCAGTAGAGCAGAAGAAGAATAGTCACATTAGTCTCTGTGTCGTCAAATAGGTCTTTGAATTGCTTTTTATAGCGGCAGTCCCATGTGCTTTTATTAGTTTGCATCAAACCTTTCCATACCATTTTGTGGGGCACCTCAAGAAGCCCCATAATTCTGTTGGGCACTTGGGCAGCAGTTTGTAATGGGATTTGAAACTCCCAGTAGCAGTGGCAGAAGATATGTTTGACGTCCGTCTGAATCGTAGCCCAGGGATCGTGTGAAGAGTGGGGCAAATGCCAGCACTGTCAGGGTTTGAGATGTCATGTTCACATATGGTTGCCTTGGCTCAATTACACTTCAGCAATTCCTTGTTGTGTCTTGGGCTTCTGTGAGCTCAGTCGCTCCAGACTTGGGCATCTGTGAGCTCAATCGCTCCAGACTTGGGCATCTGTGAGCTCAGTCGCTCCAGACTTGGGCATCTGTGAGCTCCGTCGCTCCAGACTTTCTGGTTGAGTGAGCAACTTGATCGGAACCAGAACAGTATAGGATGTGCATTGGAAGACAATGATAGAAACAGGGTTAAAGGGTCAGTATGTATCAGTATATAAGGCTCTGACAGTCCCAGGTCTTATTGTAGACATTGATCCTACACTGGTACCACATTGAAACAGCATTTAATTTACATGCTTAATTAATTAATATACATGCTATTTCCCATCACTTGGGAAATCGTAAAAAAAAATCAGCGCCATGGAATTTCACAAAGCGGCCGCATAGCCGTGTTGTCAAGGACTCCCCCCCCCACACACACAAGGCCAAAACGCATGTGGTCTGTGGTTTACATCAGTGAAGGCAACACTAATAACAAGGAAGAGGCTATGCGTTTGGCGCTAAGCTACAGCCTGAATATCAGCAGTGTGAATGCCCCAGAGAGGAAGCAGGCCCGAGTACCCAGAGTGCTCTAATAGGCTAACCCAGAGCACAGTTGATGGTCTGAGTCCTACAGGGACAGTCCTAACATCAGCAGACTCCCCTAATGGGTGGCTAGAGGCAACAACACACATTGATTATGTGCCCGTTCGTGTGTGGGTGTATGTTTGAGGAAGTGTGTGTCAATTCAACACCACCCAGTTGCGACACTACCTGTTTGGACAAGATGGAAATGTAACTTCACTCATGCAGAGTGAACACGTTTATCGTTTATCTCGGTTCCTGGGTCATTTAGGAGTCCTGGCTGTTTCCGTCACTGCTTCCCTTTGAGGTCTCAGTGTGTATCCAATAGACTGAGGCAAGGGGCCACCAGGAGAGACTCTGGAAATGCATCAAACAGCGGCTGCGCATTAGCAAAGCTGTGCATTAGCAACACTATATTTAACAACACTGTGTATTAGCAACACTGTATTTAACAACACTGTGTATTAGCAACAATGTGCATTAGCAACACAGTATTTAACAACACTGAGTATTAGCAACAATGTGCATTAGCAACACTGTGAATTCGCAAGTCTGTGAATTAGCAAGGATGTGCCTTAGCAACACTGAATTTACAAAACTGTGTATTAGCAACAATGTGCATTAGCACTAATGTACATTAGCAACACTGTATTAACAACACTGTGCATTAGCAACACTGTGCATTAGCAACACTGTGCATTAGCAACACTGTGCATTAGCAAAACTGTGCAATAGCAACACTGTGTATTAGCAACAATATGTATCAACAACACTGTATCAGCAACACTTTGTATTAGCAACACTGTGTTTTAGCAACACTGTGTATTAACAACACTGTGTTTTAGCAACACTGGGTTTTAGCAACACTGTGTATTAGCAACACTGTGTGTTAGCGTGGGAGGGACAGTATACAATATAGCCAGACCCAGTTACTGTACTTTAAGTCTATAACACTCTGAAATAGGGAAGGCAGAGGTGGTCATTGTGTTGATTGATTAGGCTATTCTGTAGTGCGGGGAACCTAATGTCTGAAATATGTGCTGATGAAAGGTAAACGATGCTCTATTGTGGATGAAAGAACGAGTTATTTGTTTTGATGTCATATATTCGCTTGGTCATTTCATATTGCTTTGGTCTGTTTTGTAAGTGATTGATTCCCACACAGCCGGAAATGTCACTGTTTTCAGGTATGTAATAAATTCAGTTTAACAATATAGAACAGATCCTCAAACAATCTCCCCGGAGTTGAACCCCTCTCAGTCTGGTTCATATCCTTTTACAGCATTTTCATGAATTATGCATTTGGGTTAAATCACACCATGAAATTAAGGCTTACATTCACAAAGGGTCTAATCAATGCATACTGGTCTGTATCAATCTAATCAATGCATACTGATCTGTATCAATACTGTATCATACTGTTGTGTACTCATCTAATCAATGCATACTGATCTGTATCAAAAGTGTATCACACTGATCTTTATCAATACTGATCTGTATCAATCTAATCAATGCATACTGATCTGTATCAATATGAAATGTTATCATCACTCATTCACTACTAAGCACTAGGAAACAATGGAATATTGAGAATCCCTTGAATTTAGCTGGCAGTGGGTAGCCCTGTGTTTAGGGCAACCAATCAAATCCCTAGATCAAATCCCTGAATTTACCAGACAGAAAATCTGTCTTTCCGTTCCTGAGCAAGACAGTTGATTCCAACTTCTTCCTGTGCCCATCCAATTCAGAGGGTTGAGGTACAAAATGAAAGTAAGACATTTATGCCCACTTGTTTTTTGGAATTGTGACACTGCAATTAACCAAGTGGTTGTAATCTGATTGAATACCACAAAGAGTTATTTTGTAGTTTTTTATTTTTATTGTACATACAATGATATCCATCTCCAGATTTGCTAAAATACTTATATTACTGAGACTACATCCATGGTCAGACCATTTCCTACAGTGTTGTTGAGAAAGCATTTGTTTTTAGCAAGATGTGCTTTATGTCTGTATTATTTTAGAATAATGATTTTGGTCTGGTTGACCAGGGAATTGAAAATGTATTTGCTCTGAAACTAACAGCAATGTTTATTTAGTCAGGCACCGAACACCTAATCATTTGATTACATTCTTGGCATAGCACTTCCTCAGCAATAAGTAGCATGCTGGAGAAGTTGTTTTACACAGAGAGAGAGAGTGAGAGAGAAAGACATAGAGAAGGAGAAAGGGAGAGAGAGAGAAAGACATAGAGAAGGAGAAAGGGAGAGAGAGAGAAAGACATAGAGAAGGAGAAAGGGAGAGAGAGAGAGAGAAAGACATAGAGAAGGAGAAAGGGAGAGAGAGAGAAAAAAAGAGACAGAGAGAGAGAGAGAGGGAGCAACTTCATTTGTTTTTGTACAAATTAGGAAATATGATCCAAATTGCACATCCACATAAGTGTTGTAGCATGAAAATATACCTCAGTCTCCTTTGTCCTTGGGCCTTTTTGGCATACATCCCCGACCATCGAAATGACATGTTGTCTTAGCGGTAGCAGATGTGTCTTAGCAACAGCGGATGTGTCTTAGCAACAGCGGATGTGTCTTAGCGACAGCGGATGTGTCTTAGCGGCAGCGGATGTGTCTTAGCGACAGCGGATGTGTCTTAGCGACAGCGGATGTGTCTTAGCGACAGCGGATGTGTCTTAGCGACAGCGGATGTGTCTTAGCGACAGCGGATGTGTCTTAGCGACAGCGGATGTGTCTTAGCGGCAGCGGATGTGTCTTAGCGACAGCGGATGTGTCTTAGCAACAGCGGATTTGTCTCAGCGGTAGCGGATGTGTCCTCCGGCACACATGTACCGGCAAAAAACACTTGACGACATATGAGATATGCATGGAATGCTGTACTTGACAATTCAGTAAGGACATCTCTGACTTGACCATCACGGAAATGGAAGAGGAGAAAAAAATGGGTTAACAACAAATAATAAAAAAAACACAAAAAAATTTAGATTCTGTATAATGTCAACTTTCCAGTTGGACTGTGTAGTATGTTAACATCTGGCTAAATGGGAATTCACTACAAATGTCCTACTAGAAGTTTTCAAGCCTATTAGTGCCAACCTACTCTGGCCAGAAATCTACTGGAGACACTGGCAACTCCGATGGTGGTTCAGTTCTGTGAAAGCAATTTATGTCTTTTGTCACATTTCTGATGGTTTTACAGTCCAGAATCTGGCAACAAAAAGAGCGGTTGAGAAAAAACGACAATGAGCTTTTGAAATCAATTTGAGCCTTTTCATAGCGCAGCGTTGTGTCAATCAGCCTGTGGGGGGTCTGGAGTGCGGGGGAAGGGGGGACCTGGGGGGTGGGAGGGCCGGGGTGTGGCTGTGTCAATTAGCCAGGCCTGGGGGGAGGGGGGGCGGGGCCTGGAGGGGCATGGTAGCTGGGATAGTCATGGTTGAGGTCACAATGAAAAACCCTCTGCCCTCTCCGCTGTGTCTAAATGTCTCATCCTTGCTCGTGCAAAAGACCCGAGTCCAGTCTGACGAATAAGAGTCTGGCTGCAAAATACCTCTTGATGTGTTCCAGTCTACATCCCGTTACCAGGAGACCCAATCTGAGATCTAGACGCCCCAGGTCATGGTCACGGGTTTGTGGACGGGTACGTCGACTGTTGCCGTTTTCTCCCAGTGAGCCCACGGTAGTCAATCGTGTGGTCGCATCGTCGTGAGGCGCAGCTGACCCTCGGCAGGGCGGAAACCCTTGACTGAATCGATTGTCCTGACCCAAGTCATTGTTGATTTCACCTGTTATAGGGGACACACGCTAGGGCTGCAGATATCACTGTTGCCATGGTGCTGAAGGAGATACCCAGTAAGGCGTCTTCAGAAGGGAAACCCCGCCAATCAGTGACAAGCAAGGTGGGCAGAACCATCGCAACCCCCCTTCCTCCCCCCGCCCCCCCCCCCCCCCCCCCCCCCCCCCCCCCCCCCCCCCCCCCCCCCCCCCCCCCCCCCCCCCCCCCCCCCCCCCCCCCCCCCTATATGGTAAAATCAATGGTGAGGCTTTGATCATCCCATATTTACCCCCCCCCCCACACTCTTTAGTCTTACTTCATCTCCACTGCCTCACGACAGCAAAAAAGCAAAAGCGCTGATTTAATTGCCTTCCTTTCAGCTGCTCATATGAGGTATAAAATGCATGCTACAGCTTATCTCCCAGACTAATGATGTAGCCCATCGGGCATTTCATCTGCTGCCAGGAATGACATTTCTTTCCAAATGACATTCCATTTATTTATTTAAAAGATATTCAGCAACTTGTGCTGTGATAAAAAAAAAGGTTTGCCCTGCATCACCTTATCAGAGCCACATCTTATGAATTCAGAAATTATAAGATGGGGAAAGCCTCTGGGATTCCTTAGTGGGTTTTAAAACTTTAATTAGAAATGAAAAATACTGCAGGTTGCTCATTTTCTTCATTCAGTCAGTAGACCTTTACCATTTTTGCCCAAGGAAACAATTACTGCATGTACCTCAGCCAGTAGTGTGTTGGCACAGTTGGATCCCACTTTCCTAAGGTTGTTTTGGAGTGTTTTAATGCAGATTACAATGCAGATTTTTACACCTCATAAGCAGCTTTCCTTTGCCACTGCATTTCCCCACTGCATAGCCTTGTAGCACATTAGGCAACAACATAATTAAGCCCTCAGTTTGGCTGGTGGTGGTCGAGGTTCTGTGTGCTTCACAGCGTTTCTGCGCTTTGAAGCAGTGTGGGATGGCGTGTCGTTAGAGATGACATTACACACTCCTAACTTGCCCCTATGTCCCGTGCTTGTTGTAGATGTGATTGCGTGTGTGTGTGTGTGTGTGTGAGTTAGTATAGTATTGTGCCGTGGTGATGTTGCTCTGTATCAATTTAACTTATAACCTTCACTTATAATAACTTCTAAGTTATTAGTACTACGAACTGTAGGTTTTACGTTAAATTGCTATAATTTATTTGCTTATTGACGATGATATTGAATTTAAAATGTTTTCTTTCTTTTTCCATTTTTAATGATTCTGCTGTGTTGCACACCAACATGTCGGTTTCTTTAGCTATATTTCAGTAAAAACATTCCAATGTTTGCTGACTTAACTTTTCTTTCCTTGGTTGTGTTTGAAACAACTGACATTTTTAGTAGCCCAATATCCTTGCTGAGTCATTCCATGATCAAAGAGGGATCTGGTGCATCTTTACATCTGTAACATAAATGTATGATTTAATAGACAGGTACTATCTGCATTCACTAGTGTAAGAAGTTTGCAAAACGTAAACATCAACTGCAAATTGTGTTCTCGTGATTTGTTACTACACACATTTAACACATCGCAAACATAAAACAGACATATCCCAAGCATGTCTCAATGCATACCGTCATGTCAAAGATATGAGACCGAATCCATTCATTTGATGGATGCATTTGAAGTCCTTCCACAAGGTGGTCAGCGGTAACAAATTGGCATTTACTGCAATGACCTTATTATTTCCTGTCTACACCGAGGCACCCACCAACTCAGGAGTAGATTCTATTCAGCATGCTGGCACAATCCTCACCTTAAGACAAGCGATAGCGACACAGATCAATGCCCGACTAGAATGCCTCAACCACATAAACAGGAGCCCCTCTATAACTCCGCTGCATCAGCAAACACCAGTTCCCATGCGCTTCCACTACCCGGGAAACACAGGCGCTTTCAGCCCGCTGACGTCTCTGCTGGAGGACTAGTTCAACGGTCGTCATTCGGTCAGTCGTCCACAGCGGGATTGCATCGCATCCGCGTCGGCCAAGCCGCATCGAGTCGGTTATATAACCGAGCAATGTGACGGAGTGTTCCCTCTGAGTACGGGTTGAAATTGAAACCACTACTTTTGGGTGTGCGTTTATTGTGTGAGCTGTTTGCAAGAGAATGTGCCCTCAGTGGCCCCAGGAAATCTTGTGCAGTCTCTCTTGCTCATCCACATAAACACACGTAATACATGTCCACACACATGCTCACCAGCTCACACACACACACAGCAGGCACCTGTTGAATACGCAGTTTTTCAGCAAGCAGCTGATACATATATAATGTCTGAACAGTTTCCTCCAAAGTCATAGTATCCATACTCCGAGTATGGATTTGTAGGTGCATTAATGATCCAGAATTAAAAAGCCATGGATTTTGTTTAATAGGATTTGTAGCAAAAAAAAAATTGCAGACAAGCTGGGTCTTACCGATTGATGAAAGCCCATTATGAGACTCTTTTCAAGACAATTTAATAAGAATCTGTTGGAATGAACAGTTTATGGCTTACTGGCTTAGTAAGGCACTTGATTCTGTAGCTCTGTGAAACGCAGAAGGGCACAATCAGAGAATCTTTCTAAAACTACAAATTAGGTTTTTTTATGAAAATAATATAAAATCCATTATTCTTTTAATTAGCCCTTTTATTCTAACATAGCATGCTAGAGGTTAATGGAACTTGATTGAGTCCATTAGAAAATTCCTCTTTGCCTATCTTAAACATTGTCTAAATTTGTTCTGTAATCTAGTGTATTTCACACTAAGTTGTCGTCACCCCAATTTATGATCATATTATTACAATTAGAAACTACTTTTCCAGAAAAATAATTTTCACTACCAATCTAGTGAAACTACCAACGTCTCAGTGCTACCAATGCAACCAGCTAATATGCATAGAGAAACATTTAGCAGCAACTAGACATAAAACAAACAATGTTTCTAATTGTTGTAGCGGTAGCTAATGTTCTCCCAGACACCAATCAAAGTTTTAATATCATGTTAATACAAGTGGCATCCCATGTGGACCTGACTGACAAAGCACAGATGTAAGGTATTTAAGGTGGCACCTGACTGACAAACCACAGATGTAAGGTATTTAAGGTGGCACCTGACTGACAAACCATAGATGTAAGGTATTTAAGGTGGCAAATGACTGACAAACAACAGATGTAAGGTATTTAAGGTGGCACCTGACTGACAAAAAACAGATGTAAGGTATTTAAGGTGGCACCTGACTGACAAACCATAGATGTAAGGTATTTAAGGTGGCACCTGACTGACAAACCATAGATGTAAGGTATTTAAGGTGGCACCTGACTGACCAACCACAGATGTAGGGTATTTAAGGTGGCACCTGACTGACAAACCATAGATGTAAGGTATTTAAGGTGGCACCTGACTGACAAACAACAGATGTAAGGTATTTAAGGTGGCACCTGACTGACAAACCACAGATGTAAGGTATTTAAGGTGGCACCTGACTGACAAACCACAGATGTAAGGTATTTAAGGTGGCACGAACAGTAACTGAGGCACTAGTCGGATATTAGTTTCATTCATGATTTATGAGGCACAAACAAGTGAAAAAGGCCTGTAGGTTCAAAGATCACAAGAGGCAAAATACCAGTCGTTAACTGGTACACAAATGTTAGACAACAGAGAAAGCGGATAATGGCTTTAACAATATAGGCCTTCTAGTCTTTAAGAAATTATGAATGACATTATGGGTGGTCAATCATCCATCATTTGTTTTCACTGTAGTGTCAAACAAAATGCTCTAATATAAGGACCTTTCATCACTTCAAACCCAAATATCTTCACTGTGCCAGCTCACCATGTCCCTGGGACATAAAAACCCTTGCTGAAGATGACTAGGCTTGACAATGTAAACCCAACAAAGTCTCCACGCAATCATTGGTTACAAACATAGAACGAGACCATGTCAGTGTACTAAGGCTGGCTGACATCAAAGGGGGTAACAGGGAAACGAGGCAGGTGTGCTCGATCGATCAAATCTTTGACGGCTTTAAAGTTTTTCACAAAACCTACTAGCAGCCACTTCATTTCTCCGCATAATGTTTCACAATAAGCAGACGTAGCACAATAAATAAAATGTTCTGCTCCCAATCCTCCTCAAGACTCCCGTGGCCGGTTACTCTGGACAGATTAATAATATGTAGATGTCAAAATGTAGATGTCACTCATACGATCAGGTGTGCTAGCAGCACAAGTCAATATGCTGTGCACTGAACGTAGGTTACCTCACACCGACCTGCTCCACCAAGATACAACAATAACAATTATATTCACCCGCAGATCGAGAAGGTTGCTATCGGTGCTGGGTGTGCATTAAATATGAAAACAAACTCCATTTTCATTTTGGTGACCGTGGAACTACGAATTAATGCACGCTACCAAACCAATGACATGGAGGTTCATTTAGGGTGGCTAGAATAAGCCAACCTTAAGATTGAAGTTGGAGCCAGGTGTTTGAACGCCCTCCACTTGATTTCATTATAACTGACTGGTGACGTAACAATAGTGTAATTTGCAGTAGTCCTTGCAGAGCCCAAGGTAGCACACATTCACCCTAAAATACCTGAGGTAGCACATTCTATACCACGGGAGAGGCGAACTGTATGCTCTCTGCTTGCACAGACGCTCGAAGAGCTGACCAACGCACTTCTGCCGGGCCAACTTTTGATCATAGCCTTTAGAAGGAAGGAGGGCCAGAAAAAGAAATGTTATAGCAATTAATAACAATATAAATCATCATAATAGTGGGCTCCATGAACAGTTCCTCTGTGTCTGGAACATCTTGAAGTAGTGCCTATAGGAGTCATTTGTTGAAATACCCAGATGGAGTCCATTCCCGATAATAGCAGTAATCTTTTCATATTTCTGCCAAACTGAGGCTCCTCTTCAAACACAATAAAGGAAGGATCATGAAATGGTTTAAGAGCCAAGACCTAAAACATTTAGAAAATGATTTGCTTCTCTCGTTAGGGCTCATATTCTGGTGGAATTCATGCTGCAGAATGTAGGCAATGTATTCCTTTAACACGCCATTATTCAGGCCTCTGGCCTTTAGTTGGCTCCATAGAATACCTGGCACTTAATGATTAACATTCATCTCATTTACTTGACATATACTACTCCATAATCCATACTTCTCAGTTAATCCTAACGGTTGGCAGCCTATGATCATGTCTAAATAGAAGTAGTTGAAGCGTCATAATCCCCATCACACCTAGCGGAAAAATGAGATACTGGTTCTTTCCGCATTTCAGCGTTCATCCTATAAGGACATTTAGAATCGCTTCATGTAAGGTCTGTGTTTTGTTTAGGCTTAACCCGGCTCAGTGTTTTGAGAACCGAGTAAATCTCATCAGGACAGGGTGACGTTCGTCAGCATATATACTTTAATTAACAACTAACAAACAAAATATATTTGCATAGGCATTATGACTATGATACTATTTTAGTCAATAGTCCAAAACAGTCATATAAAATGACATTCAATTGTAATTCATGCTGAACAGGCAGCTGTTACTCAGCACTTGATTACAGCAGGGGGTGAAGTCAGGCAACTCAAACTGACTTTCCTACAAAGCATCATAGTCTCTGAAACTGAGCAGCACCAAAAATGAATATTCCTATAGGTTACTGAATGTCTTAGTCAGAGTGAAAATATTATTCAAACAGACTTCTCAAAAATGTAATGTATTGAATTCAGAAAGGAAGAAAGAATTGATTGAAAGATTGTACATGCAGAAGAACTAACATGTTTTTACTTGAACTTACTTTACTTGAATGTTTGGTAAATACCAAAAGTGAAAATCCCAATTCACTATTACCCCCCCAACAACTATATAAATTACCTACTGACAAAATGACTTGCTGTGATTCCCCATTCCGCCCATCCATGGGCATGTCCAGATCCGTCCTGTGGAACGTGGCTTCAAATGTCCGACCAGCAGCCAGTTGATTCTTCAACAGGGAACACCAGGCGCTGCCAGAGAAACCGCTTGAACCCATACGGCCGGGGTCAGGAGACTCCAGGCAGTACCTGTCATATCCAGCGTTCGCCCAGCTAATTAATTTGGAAGCACCTTCATTACCATCCTTCCTGCACACACAGCCCCTGGGAGCCAGAGAGGGCCAACGTCATGCCGTTCCGTCAGCAGCTCTGTGGACACAATCGTTAGTTATGGAGGGTGTACGTCTGTGTCGGGTTTCACCAACGTTCACTGCTAAATTAAACGTGGGGGCCCATTGACCCCGGGGCAACTACTTAGGGGTACCGGTACTGGATGGGGAAGTGACCTGTGCCACCACAGCGCCGGCCAAAGCCGGCCAAAGCTACAGCCACGACCTCAACGTTGGCACCGGGTTTGGGAAGAGAGATTAGCCAAGGCTAATTACCGGGTGTTTGCACTCGGGGGGAAACATGCGTAGGAACTCTCCTCGGCTGAGGGGAGGAGACAGAGCTGTGGGTTCTGAAAGGAGGAGACAGGGCTGTGGGTTCTGAGGGGAAGAGACAGAGCTGTGGGTTCTGAGGGGAGGCGACAGGGCTGTGGGTTCTGAGGGGGGGGAAACAGGGCTGTGGGTTCTGAGGGGAGGAGACAGGGCTGTGGGTTCTGAGGGGGGGGAGACAGGGCTGTGGGTTCTAAGGGGAGGAGACAGAGCTGTGGGTTCTGAGGGGAGGAGACAGAGCAACCGTGTCGGGGGAGGTGGTGTTGGTGGGTGAAGTCATGTCATCACCATGTGTGTTTGTGTGTATCTGTATCTCGGTCCGTCTGGGCGGTTGAAGGGCTGATATATAAAACCTAGCACGGTGATAACACCCGACGACGAGGGGTAAGACGGCGTGTCATGTCTGAGTTTGAGCCGCGTGATCTCTGCTTGCTCTTGCAGCTGGTGAGTGAGCAACAAGAGAGCCGCCCCCTGCTAAGCCCCTCCATCGATGACTTCCTCTGCGAGACCAAATGTGACGGTGCGGCCCGGCCGGTGACTTCCAACACAGCAGGTACCTCAGACCACCTGGAGGGGCGCACAGCGCTCACGCCTTCATGCACTGGTCGCTGAGGTTTCCTAACCCTGTGACGGAACACTGTAGGTCCGAATGAGGTTGGAGGACATGGGATGTGTTGTGGCGTAATGGTGGTGTTAACATTTGCTCTATGGACCGCATTGTGCCAAGTTGGACACATTCCACAGTGGAGCTGCTATAATAAGTAGCGTGCTGAACAAATGAGTGAAAAGGCTTAGCCATAAATCACGCCGTTACATACAAACCACACCGCTACATACAAAGCACGCCGTTACATACAAAGCACGCCATTACATACAAAGCACGCGTTACATAGAAAAGCACGCCGTTATATAGAAAAGCACGCCGTTATGTAGAAAAGCATGCTGTTATATACAAAACACCCTGTTATATACAAAGCATCCCATTATATACAAAACACCCTGTTATATACAAAACACCCTGTTATATACAAAGCATACCGTTATATACAAAACACCCTGTTATATACAAAGCATGCCGTTATATACAAAACACCCTGTTATATACAAAGCATCCCGTTATATACAAAACACCCTGTTATATACAAAGCACACCGTTATATACAAAACACCCTGTTATATACA
>JACXGK010006768.1:0-27592 GCA_016801125.1 Novumbra hubbsi | reverse complement strand
CCCCCTGGTCAGATGTAGTACAGAACACCACCAGGCCGCTGGTCAGATGTAGTACAGAACGCTACCTGCCCCCTGGTCTGATGTACTACAAGCTACTACCAGCCCCATGGGTTCTATTGGGGCTGTAGCCCTAGTTGTATCACAGCTCCACATCAAGCCTGATGGTGCATGTAGGTTTATAGGGGAGCAATAGCGGAACGACAAAGCAAAGCATTGAGATAAAGCAGACAAAAGCTAATGTCCTGTAACCATGACCTGGTTGGCTGTTTGGAGGGTTTACTGTCTGTGTTAACAAGCCTGTCCTTTCTGGTTATGCGTTAAGTCTTTTCTGTCAGGGGCTGGAGGCTAAGTTCTCAGACAAGGATGGTAAAGCAAGTGGATTTCCTTCAGATTACCTATGTCCAATCGAACATATACCCCTCAGAAAAACACACCAATATCTAGCCGGCAATATCCTGATAGGTTAACGAATAACTGTCCTGCCTAACCATTATCAGTATATTTCAGAAGTGTCTGACTAACTCTAACAAGGTTCTATCTAGTTGACGTGGCCAGGTGATATGCCATCCCTTTAATGATGTCAGCTACTGTATGTGTACACAGAGGCCCCATTACTCAGATTTGTAATGAGACAAGCACATACACGTGGTAATGTCAGCAACAACATAATCCGTGCCACTTCGAAATGTGCCTGGATGGGAAACTGTAGCTACAGACATTTATTTGATGACTTTGATGACGCACATCTTGTGTGACACACCGTAATAAAAGACATTGTAGATCTAGTCCGTCGACACACACGCACAGAGACACACACGCCTAGCCCTCTAATCACATCCCCGCTTATTAGTGAGTTTTATGTTGCATAGAAGCCAATGGAACAACCTTCATGTCAAATTGTTCTATTGCATAGTAGCTTCAGCTTACGTAAAGGATCCACCTCAATTAAAAAGCGAGGATTGGCATTTAGTCCAGTAAACTAATAATTTAACAAATTCCAAAGGCTGCAATAAATCACAAGTGTTGAGCTTTACAACCACCTCTATATAGAAACATACCCAACCCACCACCACCCAAAGCCTTTCTGCTGCAAAACAATGGTCCATCCATCCGGAAAGACCCGACGAGAAGTCCTACACCCAAATCCAGTCACAAATGCCACCTATTCCAAATGGTAGAACAACCAAAGGCCTTCGCCTCTGTGGCGTGGTCAACAGTAGAAATCTAAATCTATATTCCTATCTATACATCTTTTATATGGCGCTTTCTACATCAAGTGCATCACAGAAGCCCAGCCTGAAACCCCAAAGAACAAGCAACGGCAAGACATTGACACACAGGGGCATGGAAAATATAATCAGGTTTGGAACCCAGGAAGAAGCCAAGAGAGGAACCAAACTCCCTACGCCACTGCAGTTGATGCCCGGCACAATTTGAGCCGCCACAGCTTGGAGCTGGCGAGATGAGACAGAGCAGAGAGTCGCACTTCAATATGAATTCATGGTAAAGTGATTATTGACGTTGTCCACTTGCGGAGCAGGGAATAAATGGCTGACAGAGCTAGAGCATGGCACAAAGCATTAGCAGAATGGGCCCTTGCAATAAATCACCCACACATGCCGGGATGTAAAACAGGCATTTGTCATAAAAGGTCTATATAAATCTCAGTCACAATGATTGAGTGTGGATGATTGAAACGCTCCCTGTCTCAGGACTAGCCGTCTCAGCAAAGAAAACCTAAAGGCCACGCAGGGTTACAGCAAATGATGCCTTAACAAGGCACATAATGGATCTAATTCATTCAGACGTTATAGTAAGCTACAGGGGTGTAGTCTACTGTAAAATATAGACCTAATTCAATACACGTTCAGAAGGCCTAAAGAAAAACAACGCCACACACACAGAGACACACATAGACTGGCAAGCGTGTAAAATGGCTCAAACCAAACACCACTTGAGGGTTTATAGTCGGGCAGATGGCACCATAAACTGACTGGGTGACACACACACACAGTTGCCCCAACAGAGGCAGACCATTACAGAGGCAGGCCTTAAAGCAAGGCAAATGGCTTAATGGAATACTTTTAATTTTAACAAAATATTTTTGATGTTTCTATACGCTGATGTTGGTCAAACAGTTTCCAATCCTAGCACAAGATCAGTGGAAGTCAGCAATTTTTTACCGTTGATTTAAGTTAGTATAATTACAGAAAACTAGTATCAGGCTCTGAGATCCAAAGTCCAAAGAAACAATCCTGGTGGTATTGACTTAAGGAGGGAGGGTTTGGCCAACAGAGGAAATGAGTTGAGTGATACAAGCTTAGCTGGAATGCATACAAGAACCCTATGACAGCAACATTGTTGGAGGTAACACCTTACACTAGTCAGAATTGTTAATGTAACATGTTAGTTATTTGAGTAATCCCTAACGTAATGTTTCGAATAAATAACACGTTACTTATTTGCTCTTAGTGCAAACAACGTAGCTTTACGCAGCACTTGTTTTCTCCAGGAGCAAGAGACAAAAGGGTGCAAAGATAGCAGCACCAGCACTTTCTAAACAGGAACAACCCGTATGGTATTGCTCCTGTCAGGAGGACCACATGCAGGTTACACAAGAGGCTCCAGGTATCCACAGTGCTTCCACACAGCCTTAAGGTGATCAACTACCACTGTGTGGATAAGTTAGCTCTGAAGCCCCCCAGGGTTGTGTCCTCAGCCCCACTGCTTTACTCCCTGTTCAGCAGGGTAGTTAACACAAAGACTGCAGGTCAGACCACCAACAGACTGGCAACATGGTGACAGGACAACAGACACTCCCTTAATGTCAGCGAAACAAAGGCGAGTATTGTTGAGTTCAGAAGGCGAGGTTAGGGAACGCCCCGATCCACATCAAGAGAATAGCAGTAAAGACTGTAGCTTAAAGTTCTTCTGCGATGACAAGTCATGAACAATTGATGCCATCGATGCTTTCAAAAGAGTGCAACAGTGCCTAAGACAACTAAAGACGTTTGGCAAGCCACTCTCCACGTGCACTCTCATACATGCTGAATAACCAGCGCCTTCAAATACCACACCTTCAAATATCACCAGTGTCAAACAACACCAGTGTCAATTATAGCCATGGTAACATAACACCACTGTCAATTCCTACTGCTGATAAACAACATCACTGTCAATTCCTACTGCTGTTAAATACTGCCATCATATACCACTGTAAACGCCTTCAATGTCTGTGCAAAGTGTTTTCTGCATGATTCTGTTCACAGTGTGGAGAAAGAAAATTCCCATTATTACAAGAAAACCTTGAGAGACCAGGTAGGTGGTCTCCAATTGTTTTATACCTAAGTGGCATGGGGAAGTGGACGTCTGATTAGGAATTTAATAAACGGGCCCCAGAATGCCCAAAAACTAAACATGGCAGTCTTTAAAATACGCTGGAACCTAGCTTGTTCAAACCGTGACTCAACTCACCTACCTACATGACCTTTCACCTCCAGAAGGCAAGCTCGGTCAACCTGTAACGCAACACACCCCCTTTCCAACAGACCTTTTACACTAGCAAAGTCAAACTGGAACTCCACACTCACTTACCTGACCTTTGACCTCTGAAAGTCCAGCCCTATCAGTTACAAAACGTTGTCCTAATGCCAGTCCTTCTGTCCAGGTCTCCATCTCTCACCCAAAACATTTCTCTTTCTCCATTTTGCTATCCATCTTAATATTATCTCTTCATCTTTCACATTATCCCTCATTATAACCTCTGTCCACCCATTTAACATTCCCTCTTCACTCATACCTGCGTTTCTCATTCTTTGACAGTCAATCACATACTTGTCCCAATGCCAAACCAGCATTGTCTTGGCTTTATGTTTTAGAAAGTTAACGTGGTAAGGAATCTTCCTGAGGCCCTGTGCGCTCCGGATCAGGTGGTTTTCAATTAGTCTCCGTAATTTGACTCTGTTCATGACCAGTCTCACATTCCCTGCTGCTCACAAACATCCTCATGGTTGTATTTATTTTCCAAAATAAATGCTCACTAATAGGTACTGGAACCCTGATGAGAATGTTTTTATTAAATTAGAATCCCTAATATACATACCTCTCTTTTTAGAATGTTTTTATTAAATTAGAATCCCTAATATACATACCTCTCTATTTAGAATGTGGCGCAAGCTCCCTCGGCAAGTGGCACCTTGAGCTATCAATATCTGCACGTTTACGCGACAAAATAATCTAGAGTATTAGGTGTTCCTTGATACATCTCAGAATTTTTTTATGTAAACACACCTTCTGACGAGGAGAGCGGTCAGCAGCCAATATACATAGAGAGAGATGTCTTCTCAGAAGAATACAAAGAAACACTGTTGTGTTTGACATTCACCGTGCTTTCTTAAAAATGACAGAGTAACAAAGACCCGAGATCAAATCTAAAGATATTTATTTAACTAGCTGATAAAGATGTACTGCAAAATTAAATGTTATAGGTTGAATTTCAAAGTCCAATGCCCAAGTTCTACTATCATACCGGAGTCAAACCGGAACGGTTGAGGGACATCAGCGTCAAACATTGGAAGAGGGGAGAGAGAAAGTAATTAGTTTAGAGGGAGGCGGGGAGAAGAGAGAGAAAGAGAAAGAAAGGTGAGGGAGGTTAGAGAGAGATTGAGAAAAAGAAGTGATACTATGAATCCAGTGGTGAGAAGGTCAGTCCATTACAGTGACTGAGCCAAGAGGTCCACGAGAGGTCCATGACACATTCCCCAACGGTTTTCCCTCAATTTAATCTCAGACTTTTCTTTGTCTTTCCTGCTCTCTATGGCTCACTTCTTCCACCCCACTTTTTCTTCACTTGTTGTTCACTTCTCCTAATAGGATTCTATCAAGCCATCATAATAAACCACAGAATCTATGTTCTTGTCCCTCTAAAAGACAGACAGCGTTTTAAGACAACAAATTGAGCATTAGCTTAATCATTATCTGCACCACTTACCTCTGGGTGGGGCTGGCACTGTGCAGTGTGCAGTTTGCAGTGTGCAGTGAAAGCCTCATACAATAAATCTAATCACTGTCCTTTGTTATGTACTACATTGAGTCCCAAATGGCAGCCTATTCCCTACAGATCAATAAAACAGTAAGTGCATTATGTGTATAGTAAGGTGGCATTACATTTGTGGAGCGGCGCAACACTGATGTGCACTTAATTAACCTTGTGATGCAGGAGTAATGCGCTTTAGTTATCAGAACAAGTTCTCTGGACAACCGCTGACAGATAGCCGTGACCCGGCCTGCTCAGCGTTTCTGTTTCCAGCACTCTGTCTGGCCCTCCCTCCTCAGTTACTCCCACACCCCCACCTCTCAGTATGTCTGCCCTTCTCCCAGACATCTCCATCAGACATCTCCATCAGTTTCCTGCTACACTTACATTTGACTGCTCTGTTCTTACCTCTTAGTCTCTGTCTATCTAAACCCTGATCCCCCAGTAGCTCTCCCCCCCCGTCACTCTCCCAAACCCTGATACCCCCGTCGCTCACTCTCCCAAACCCTGATCCCCCGTCGCTCTCTCTCCCAAACCCTGATACCCCTGTCGCTCACTCTCCCAAACCCTGATACCCCGTCACTCTCTCTCCCAAACCCTGATCCCCCAGTCGCTATCTCCCCCATTGCTCTCTCTCCCTCATCGCTCTCTTTCCCAAACCCTAATCCGTCGTCGCTCTCTCTCCCAAACCCTGATACCCCAGTCGCTCTCTCTCCCAAACCCTGATACCCCAGTCGCTCTCTCTCCCAAACCCTGATACCCCTGTCGCTCTCTCTCCCAAACCCTGATACCCCAGTCGCTCTCTCTCCCAAACCCTGATACCCCTGTCGCTCTCTCTCCCAAACCCTGATACCCCTGTCGCTCTCTCTCTCTCTCTTTCTGTGATCCTTCCATCCCATCCTTCCGTCCCTCCCCGTCCTCTCTGAGGATGTACCTGCAGCAGACCCAACTCAGCAGCAGGCCACAGTCCAGTGCCACACACCGGAGCTCCGATTGGTTCAACCATAATGATTCTTGACTTCTGACTGCATGACCCAAACGAGAATTGAATCCAGTTAAGTCAAACGGCCCCTGACATACCGACACGGCTGTTGACACCGATTAGACAGAATGCTCGGCCATCAACACTGAAACAGGACAGTCACTCACAGTCTCTGTCTTGCACACAAACACACACAAACACAGCCATGTCACTCACACCAGTAGATCTGTAATGAAGCTCATCTCAGTCCGGGCAACACATTAACAGATCACATATGATGGCCTGTACCACTGATCAGCCAAAAGAAATGTTTTGTGTGTACTGGCTCTAAATGCACTGTCAAGCCTGTTTAACGTTACTGTGACGGCTGCTGCGTAGGGACCTGAAGGAGACATTTTATTTCCCTTCATTAAATGTCATTGGGACAGATCCATTCAAAACATTGACACGGTGAATTATCAAGGGCAGGATTGATCGTGACATGCACATTATATGTGGCTGTGTTGCAGCTCGTACATCTACAGCAGTACTGCTCACCTGGTTTCACTGTAGTGGATACTTGAAAACGCTTTATGATGCTATCCTGTCAGGAAATGCGTCAGTCTTTAACGTATCTTGCCGTTCATTCCATGGTTTGCGTAACAATATTTATATTGCATTTAGTCATTGTTTTCATGATTTTCTTGTTGCAGAAGGACTGAGATTGAATGTAGCCACGTATAAGTCACTGAAACTACAAGCTGGTCTTAAACATAGCTGAGAGAAACCCGCTGGTTTGCCAGTTGCTTGCAACAGCTGGAACACTTGAATAAGTAAATCATTAAAAGTGAAAGTCACCAAGCAAACTGCTCTTATCACTTTTCACTTTTATATTTCTATTCGTTTACCTCATTCTCTCATCCATTTCCTTGTACGTAGAAACTTGTATGTGATCCACAAAAAGCACAACCAACGCCATCCCATTGCTTCGGTATAAACTCATACAGGGAGTTAACCAGAATCCTTACGCGCCAGACGGAATGCACGGCCTTCTACCTTAATTAAGCTCACGGACATCAAAGCGGCCACAAGGAGCTGCTAGGGTGTGACAAAGTAAACTAGACGGTGCTGTACAATCTCCCCACCCTCCATGGAATACATGGGCTAATCCGCTAGCAGGCAGTAACCATACCGTTATACAATTCAGGGGCCCAACAATAGGCACAAAACATATAATGATGCACTGAATAACATAGCGTCATGTAGGCTCTGCAGCATCGCCCTTATGAACATCTTAGGTTATCATGTCCTTGTTATAATAAGTGTTTAAACCTTTACCCGTTTGCATTTACTCAATAACAATATACGCTAGCGGGGAAACTATGAACAGCATGCTACGGCATCAATGTAATGCTCGCAAGGAGGGACATTTCAAACTGCTATCCCATTAACATTCCATTAATTCAGTCTCTAATGTGGCTCCCTATTGGTTCAGTGTGCTTGGGGCGGGCCAAGTGCCATTCCTGTGGACTGTCCTGTGTGAAACTCTTCTCCCTCTCTGTCCTATTTACTTACCATCCAGTATTTCTGACCCTGGCATGCAAGCCAAATCACATTTTTAACAGCATAAAAGTTTCTCGATCACATTTCAGGATTAACACAATTTTTGTTCGTTATATTGGTTAATCTGGTGATTATTGTTTATGGTGTTAAGATGATTGATTGGTGTTTAGTGTGTTAATTTGAGGGATTGGATTTGGTGTGTTCATCTGGTGGAGTGGAGTTTGCTGTGTTTATACGAGGAGCGTTAATCTGAGAGATTGGTGTTAAGTGTTTTAGCGTGAGGGACCGGGACTGTACAGTGAACCATTTGACATTAGAAGATGGAAAATATGTGCAGATTGTTCCAAATGGTGCCCTATACCCTACTGCCCTGCATTTAAACTGTGCCCAGAGGGCAGTCAAAAGCAGTTCATTAAATAGGGAATAGGGCACCATTTTTAATATCACACAAACCACAATACCTGTATCTATTTGGTTACAGCCATATGTTCTTTCAGTGGGCAGAACAACTTGATTTCAATGTTTTTCATTTTTTGTGAAATGTGAAAAGTGTGTGGTGACGTGTCATAGATGTTGGGCCTGGCTACAAAACCCCTCAGCATTTCATCATGCTCACAACAAGTACCAGCACGCATGTTCTATGAACTAGGAACATTGTCACAACATATATTCGTATTGTACTTTATCGTTGTTTAACCATGACACATAGGACGGTGTGGTCTTGGGTGGATTACGCTAACTCGTGTTTGCTTTACTTAATTAAATAGAACACGACAGAAAGACAGACTTGAAGATCGGGTTTTTGGAAGGGAACAGAGGAGTGTGTCAATGGGCAGAATATATAGGATTTGTAGTTCAGTAGCTTAGCATTGTTCCCTGAAAGAGGCACAGGGGTCCTTTGAGAATACCCTCCCAGAGAGAGGAATGTGTTCATCAACCCCCCCAACACACTCAGACACACACCACAGGAGGAAAATGGAGGCGCCCAGGCTGCCCCTGCGCTGCCTGGCTATAAATAAGAGAAGGATCACTGATGAAATAGAATGAACCTCTATCCATCTTCTGCTCAACGGGACCAGGGAGAGGAGGGGAGGAGAGAGGAAACAAGTGGACAGAAGAGGAGGCGAGCAGACAGGAGCGTAGTCACCGCGTATGACTGTGGAGAGGGACTTTCTGAGGGACAAAGGCCCTATGTCGCCACTGGATAAATGACGGTTTACGGGGCTTTAAAGGACGTCACAGGCGACAGTCTAAAACCGTCTCAATGAACCATGCAAAAACGACACCAGGCAACTGACACCAGCCTTTCGTTGGGTCCAACACAGGGTGAAATACTTGTACATATTGTCCCGTCTACGCTCATAATATATTAGCCGCATCAAATACATCACTGCTCAACCATTGGCCGGCCAACGGCGCGGCTCAACCATTGGCCGGCTAAACGGCGCGGCTCAACCATTGGCCGGCCAACAGCGCAGGCAAAGAGCTGCCAGGTGGTGATGGGTGCAGGTGCCGGAGTACGAAACACCTGGAGAAAGTTAATAATCACATATTTTTTTTTGCAATGGCCAGATCTAGACAGGAACTTGCTAGTTTTATTAGTACTGGTTTGACTTTTTACTGGCCCGAGGCCATCAAGCCTTCGTTATTGTCGAGCCCTGCATTCTACACACTAAAGATGCCCAATCACAGAACGTTTTCTTCCTTTAACAAAGTGTAGTGGCTAGCAGAGCAGAGGCCAGGGCAGAAGTGTGTTCATCTCTATTGTACTGGGACCTGTTCTTAGATGCAAGCTGCATGGCTACAAGGCCATGTCCACTTGCATCCAATCTACTTTGTATTGGTGACCGGACCAGCAGAAGTAATTGAGGAATCCATCATTGGTTGAGGCTGGAGCTGGGATTATAAAACCAAGAGATATTGACACGACCATGCTGAATACATACAGCTGTCGATTTGATGATTTTGATCATTACAATAAGTAGTCCATATTACAGAAATGTGAAATTATTCAATAGGTATGTTTGCCAATCCCTGTCAAACTGAAGGGCGAAATGACAGCTACGAACACTGAACAAGAAGTTTGATTATCAATAAAACACTGGTGTACATTCATGTTATAAACGTCTGGTTCTATTCCGCATTATCGCGTGAATGCAGGCAATTTATTGCAATATGGATTTTTGTCATATCGTCCCGCTCTACTATAGGCTTCGAGATATGACTGGGAATCAATGACGAAATCTGGTTAATACATAGGCCAGTTTTAGCCAAGGACTGTGTGTTAGTGTGTGCGCATGTGGTAGTGTGTGCACAGATGTACGTGTGTGTGTGGAATCTAAGCAGATTGGAACACAGGGGACAAGGTCTAACAGGACACATAAACCCTGTCTAGCCACCTTAGTAGCACACAGCGCCCCAACCACCAATCCATTACAGGTGTGTTGAGCATTAGTATAGTTCAGACAGAGCTATACTACCTGGTCAAGGTGCTCAGCAGCAGTGGTGGGGACCCCAGAGTTCACACACTCAACTGTAAGTGGTCGGTGTGGACATCAGATCACTAGGCTATAGCCACGCCGTGTCTCAGCTGAACCCTCCATCCACAGACGGACATCCATTCTGTCTTCATCCGTCAGAAACGGCTGTACCAGGACCAGGATCAGTAATGACACACATTCATTACCCACATACTGTATTCCATCGTTTGCCATCGCCAGCGTCTTTCCGAAACTACTCGGAATGAAATACCTTGGTAACATTTCTCCGGACTACGTCTACCTGACGTACCCTAAAACACACACACACACAAACACACAAACACAATAAGTCTCCCTCCGAAAGGAAGCAGCTTCAATCAGCAGAGCCGTAATGGCATGATTTAGAACTGAAATGAGTTTTAGTGAGGCGAGCAAGGAAACGTCCCTCCTAACAAACCAGATTTACGCTCCCTCCCCTTCTGACGACCACACAGCAGCCTGTAGTGATGCGCTGAGCTAAATGTGACAACATTCAATAAGTGCTTAACAACAGCAATGTGCTAGGCTGCTGCTACACAACGAGGGAGAAGCCTTTTAAAGGATATGATTGGGTGTACGGATATGGACATGCTGATATTGACACAAGGACAAGGAGAAAAGACCCAGCTAAACAGGACCTAAACACACTAAACTAGTTGCAAGGAGAAACGCCACATCTAGAGATGGCTGTGTGGGTGGAGGGAAAGATGTCATTTTGGTGAGTAGGGGAGAGGTGTCAAGGATCATTCCGTGTTCCTTCGGTTAGAACTATTGTAGTGTGCTGCAAGTCACCGGAGTAACCTATAACTATTAGCTTTCACCGGAGTAACCTGTAACTGTTAGCTGTCACCGGAGTAACCTGTAACTATTAGCTGTCACCGGAGTAACCTGTAACTATTAGCTGTCACCGGAGTAACCTGTAACTATTAGCTGTCACCGGAGTAACCTATAACTATTAGCTGTCACCGGAGTAACCTGTAACTATTAGCTGTCACCGGAGTAACCTGTAACTATTAGCTGTCACCGGAGTAACCTATAACTATTAGCTGTCACCGGAGTAACCTGTAACTATTAGCTGACCGCGTGGACAACAGTTCAAGTCCCTTCCGTTCTCTTTCCAGCCATTGATCTGTGATGGTAAACAGCCACTTTAATGTGTCCCTTGTGGAAAGGCAGACAGATGAAGGGAATCCATCACAATGCTAAACGTCTGTTATTAGGCTGATGCCCTCAGAATCCCACACACAGCGCGTCCATTGCACCGCCTGCTATCCCTTCAAATCACACACTTACTGTTGGAAAATCTAGTTCCAGCAGAGAAATCCATATCTTTTGGTTCTTAACTAGATTTGAGGATTCGTTCTGGGACTAGAGATTATGAGACTAAGTGTGTGATTTGTGAGAAGAATTGGAACAGACAAACCAATATAGGGTAGGACCACCTGGGGGACCAACCAAACCAACCCTGGGAAGACAGGACCAAGTGTGCGAAGACAGGACAGTACCTGGGTAAAGAGGAACAGGCCTGGGTAAAGAGGACTAAGCCTGGGTAAAGAGGACTAAGCCGGGAAAAAGAGGACTAACCCTAGGAAAAGAGGACCAGGACTGGGTAAAGAGGACAAAGCCTCTGTAAAGATGACTAAGCCTGAGAAAAGAGGATTAACCCTTGGAAAAAAGGACTAACCTTGGGTAAAGAGGACCAGGCCTGGGTAAAGACAATTAAGTCTGGGTAAAGAGGACTAAGCATGGGTAAAGAGGACCAGGCCAGGGTAAAGAGGACTACGCCTAGGAAAAAGAGGAGGAGGCCTGGGAAAAGAGGAGGAGGCCTGGGAAAAGAGGAACAAGCCTGAGGACAGACAGGAACAGGCCAAGTTTTGCATTTAAAACAATTTGTCTTTGCTGCAATGATCCAAGGAAATCCATGTTAGCTAAAATAAGAGGAAAAACATGTTAGCCCTTAAATGACATTTCGCGATTCATTCAACGATGAGTGTCAATTCTCATCAAAATAAAAAGATATTGTAACGTCGCCCACAGTGTTCACAACTGGTTCACCATGATGAGTGATTTCTGAAGTGTGCAGACAACATTTTCTGTTCAAGACAACCAATTGCATATAAACTAATTGGACAGCTCTTCATTATGCATAAGGACCCCAAACAGTTCATAGTTTTCCAAGTCAATACCACGATCAGGGTGAGCATGTCATGCACATGCGAATGACAAGATTGAAGAAAAAATTCCTTGAAACAAGCAGGAACTGAAGATGGCTACAGTTCTTTACCGCCCTGGCCGAGAATCACCAAGGAAGATACCCAGAGTTTGCTGATGTCTGTGGGTCACATATCTCAGTCAATCACTGCATGCAAAGGAGATCCGAACCAAGCACTAAACATGACTACTTCATTGTACAGACAGAACCAGATACAAAACCAGACAGTACCTGACAGGACCACACTGTACCAGACAGCATCAGACACTACCAATACAAAACCAGACAGTACCTGACAGGACCACACTGTACCAGACAGCATCAGACACTACCAATACAAAACCAGACAGTACCTGACAGGACCACACTGTACCAGAAAGCATCAGACACTAACAATACTAAAACCAGACAGTACCAATGAAAAAATCACAAAGGACGAGACAGTACCAGGCAGGATAGACAATACCATACAGGACCAGACTGTACCAAAATGAACCAGACGGTACCAAAGCAAGAATAGACAGTACATTACAGGAATTAATCAATTTTTATGTCATCGTCATCCTCATAATGTAAAAGGTTAAGAAGAACGGGCCTAAAATCTCCTGACATCTTGCACTAAAGAACAAGAGGAAATTGAGTGTTTGTTCGACCAAATAACCCAATAAAGTAGCAGACAAACAAGAGATATCCGAGGATGTATCGTAATTTGCACCCCATACTCTATAAAGTGCACTACTTAAGATAAGGGCCTTTTTATGTACTAGTCTCATTTGGGAGAATCAAAGTTATTTCCCCTCATAGCCATTCAAGCAGTCAGACAATGGATCCCACAACCACTCCTTATCTGTCTTTACGCCTGACGCCGGCACCTCTGGAGGGTTGCCTGTGGCGACGTGACTGAGACATTGTCGTAAACTTGGAATGTCAGGGTCAATGCAGCAAACAGCAGAGGAAAGGAGAGACTACCAAGAGGTCAAAGTTCAGGGTATAACAGTGGGAACTGGAAGACCGGGAACTGAAGCTACTGTTTGGGGAAAAGTGTATAGAGTTAGACTGAATGCCTGACAGTAAAACAAAACAGACTTTCTGTCAGTGCTACTAAGATATTTTTTTCTTATTGTATTGTCATTATTTTGATTCATAACATTTATCTCCCAATTTCATGGAATCTAATTTAGAGAAACTTTACTTGGAATTTCGTATGTGTTTGAATAAATGCATAAGACATTTTGATTGTCAAGGTTATAAATAGTTTCAGGTTTTGTCTGGTCTTTTTAACAATTTTTATAACCAATTTCAAATCAGAGCTGAAGGGTTTTCTTTTAAGGAGGCTCTAGCAATGAAAGGCTTATAAAGCTTTATAAAGGTGTTCCAGGTACATGAATCCCACGCGCACCTGGAACATGTCTTCCTTCTAAGGTCGGAAGACAAGTTAATGAGTTTGATGAATGCTGCCCCATTTGTCTAGAACGTTCACAAGGCCAGTCTATCCTCACGTGTATACGTTGCTGTTCCAATGCCCAGGGGTTCCAGGAGGCAGGAGAAGAGGTTAGTGGTTAATGAATGATTAACTAAGAGATGTGAAAGGAGGAGAGGGAGAGGTCCCATACCATAAAGAGTCTCGGAATAGGAGTGCTACGATCAAAATGACCATGTAGATCTTAATGAACAAGGTCATTTGTATGAGTGAGACAGGGATATCAGTTTGCCACTATTTTGTCGTGGAAGTATTTTCAAAATAATGCCACGGATTTGGCCAGGAGGACAGAGGAAGTGCTCGGTTCTCTATTTTGCCCTCCGACTAGGAGAAGATGCACCCGTGGGGAGATGTGGTCTTTTCATGCCAAACAAAGCAAGACAGACATGTTGTCTTTGCACACTGTGCCTTGAGAGCTTAAGACAGCTCGGTTAGAACAGAACAAGCTGCTAAAAGAACATATATTTTTTTTTCATTTTTCATTTTCTTTTTTGACACACAGCCTAGCCGAGTATTGAGCAACAGGCTTTCATTGAGCAACACCTGCTACCATTCCTCCGTGAAACAAACGCTATAAACACCCAACTGACACTAAACACTGTGTGTAATATAGGCCTAAGTGTAAAAAATTATTGTCATCATAAAATGACATGCAGTTGAAAATCTATACATATTATGTATTGATTTTGAATTGATTATGCAGTAAAGCAAACATACAATCAGCTGAAGTAATGCTAGTAAAATATCAAGAGATAAAAACTCAAACATATAGGCTAGGCTATTCCATTAATTGCTAAAAACTCTCTAAAGGCAAAGTTCAACAGATTATAACCTACACCAAGGCTGTTCAGAAAGAGTAAGGTTTCAATTGAATACTACCACACCTAAAGCTAACACAAACTATGGAACCAACCTAACCCTTGGACAACGCCATAGCCTTTCCTGGATAATCATGTGGGTTGAGTATACGTCTCAAATGAAAACACACATTTAAGCTTAAACCATGAACTGTTCAAAACCCTTCCTTCTTTAAGGGAATCTCCACACCTCAATATCTCAGAACCACTGAAGTAAGTAGACCTTATTAACTGAAATTTTAGTTGCTGAAACTTTAGCCTGTAGATTGGAAAAACAGGTTGTGTTTGGCCTCAAAGTAGCCCTGCTGTAGACTGAGCCGGACAGTTACCCTTAGCGGCACACCAAGTACCCCATTCAAAGTCCTGGGGAAAAGAAACATGGGATTGCTTGCACCAGACAGGGCAATTTGCCAAAGAGCCAACCAAAAGAGCTAAGCCAAGAGGAGGATAAACTATTGTTTTGGCTTAACAAGCAAGAGTGAACACGGACAAAAGAAAAAGGCCACAAAAGAATAGAACAAAATACCTCAGTATTGAAGAAGTGTATCACATCAACCTAGTTCTGTGAAAAGCGCTAACTACAAATCTTTTTGCCGATTATGACAGTATATATATCTTTGTTTTATCAACACCTGTGCTGAGGAAAAGTGGAAAATGCCTACGGTAGCTACACATTTTCTACTCCAAAGAGTTGGTCTTTAACAGCTTGCATTCTCATGCTTTACAAACAAACATTAATAACATCACTTACCCATATCTATAAAAATAAATCCCTGGAAAATAATTCAGGTTTGTATTCCTCTTAGAAACCTTCTTTCAGCAGTTAATCCGAGTGTCCTACTATGACAATATCCAAGTCCTTACAAAAATCCTTAAGGAATATCCAATGGAATCCAGCGAAGGTTAAGTCAATTCCTTATGGAGGTCTATCCTTATAAAACTAAAGCAGCAGTTAGGTCCCCCAGCGTAACTATTCCACTACTAGCGGAATACATTGTTTTCTCTGTCTCTCCCTTTAGTGACTCTCCTCTCTCCAGTTAAGGCTCTATTACTCAGTAGTAAAGGAGAAGAGAGAGTATAGTAGCTCGCTGAGAGGAAACCTTCTGCGCCAAAGGTTTATCACACACTGGAGCAGTGTTCACTAAGAGCAGGGAGGAGCCAAGTTCCAACGTGTGATGTCATTGGGTGTCAGAGTTCTCTGGGAGGAGAGGGGCAGGGGAGAGAGTGGCTTCCTGAACTTTGACCAATGAATGAGTTGGTTGGAGTTTACCTGTGCACAGATGAAAAGGATTTGGGCTTTGAATATTTTAATGTGTTTAGAGGAAATAGAGGAAATCCCAGGCAGTGCAAGTCTGTGAGTGTGAGGCAAACACATTTCTACCATAAATTAGTCATTAAGATGTCTGAAAAATAATACAATATACAGTAAAAAAAAACATAACAAAATTACAACAACATATTCAAACAGTTCCACTTTGCATGGGCTATCTATTGCTGAAGATTGATTAAGAAGTAGTGGCCAGGTTTTTGGTCTGTAGACTGAAAACAGACAGTTTAACATGACAAACAGTGCCTGGTTCACATACTCACGTAGACAGACTCAATGACCAACAAAAGAAAGACCTGTTAGGCCTTAGAGAAGTAAAGGCGGGTCACTATTCAGGACAAACATTCTTCAACCAATTTTAAGTACAGCCAAATCAGGAGGTTAGTTACAATTAGAGTAGCCACAGCACTGTCATCCGATCCATATAAACACTAGCTAAATGCGTTAAATCCCATTTGTCTGCATCGCCCTCTCAGAAATCAGAGACCAAATTCTGAAAGTAATAAAATAAATTTAAAAAAAATACTGAGTCATCATTCTGGGTAAAGCGAAGCACACAAGGACAAGGGGAGCAAAGGTTTTGTTATAAAGAATATCCTACAAAAAAAGAAAGAATTAACACATTAGTTCTGTTTGGTTTTCTCTCCCTCTGGTCAGATTTCTCTTTGCCTAGAAAGCTAATCATCCAGAGCAGATGTTCTGAAATGTTCTGTGAGACTTTTAATACACACACCCACACACACACACAGTTGTGTTGGATTTATGACAGGACTGAGAGGGAAAAGTCAAGTCAGTCTTCCGTACTTTGCTGCTTTCCCTTCTCTTTCTCTGTTGGTCTACAAGGATAGGGGATCGTTGGCAGAGTGGTGTGTGTGTGTTTGTGTGTCAGAAACAGAGAGGGGTGGGGGGTTGGCGGGGGGGGTCCTAGTGTTCACAGTGCCAGAGAGAATTCCTCCCTCCCAAGTTGCGATTCGGTTTCCGAGGCAAAGGCGGCACAGTCTAACAGATCACAGCGCCTCCGGACCTTTGGGCAGACGCTTTGTACACCCAGCTCAGTACTTCTGTTTAGACTGCTACAGCACTGACTGCAACAGCAACACCCTTTTTTGTCCTAAGAAACGTTGACGAGCTACAGGTTTTGCTGTCGTATTAACAAGGACACGGTGAGACGCGACAAACTCATTAGCCTCCATGGAAACATCTGCTCATAGCACACATTGTTCAGGTGCCGTCTTTGGGCGGGACCAGGTCACCAGTCTCTCTAGTTAGCTCTTCGCCCTCCCTGTAATGTTAACGTCCTGCCATTGAGGGGCTTCAACAGAACCGAAGATGCTGTTGATTAGATAGCCCTTTATTTAAAACTTGAAAAACCCCTACTAGGGTAGCAACGGTTGCTTATGGATGTCAATCCAAATGTGCAAAAGTATTCAGAACCCAGTACAATTCTCACATATTATTGAATTACAAAAAGTACAATGAAACTTTGTCCTGTTTCATGTTACGTTTTAAAACGCCGAAACTCAACATCAATTACTGCATAAAGTGACATTGGTTTTATGATAGGAACTACTTGAACCAAAAAGAAAAATGGAGATAGCTTACCTCAAAGCATTCGGTCCTTGTGATGTAGGAGCTCCAAGTTTAATAAACAGATAAAAGAGATCGCACTAAAAAACACATTCAAGTTACAATTGTACTCTAAAAAAAAAGAATATATTTTTATTATAAGAAATATAACAACAAAATTGAAATGTATCATTTAAAATTGAGTAATATAAGAGAATAGATTAGTGGGGGTGTTCCTTTTGCAAAGCACTGTATATTCACTGTAACCTGTGAAACTCGAGACCTTGCCGGCCTCAGCTTAACATTGCCTAACTATAAAGCTTCTCAACTACATTGAGAACTGTGTTATTATCATTGCGCACGCACGCAGACACACACACACACACACTGACAAGACACACAAGTCCCCATCCCCCAATCGTTTCAAAAGATTTCAAAGATTGACAACTTCTCCTCCTCCCTTCAGTAAATTCAGTCACGGAAACCCTCCCCCTAGAACACACACACTAGCAGTCTCAGAGGTTTCAAATGGCTTCTGTGTGCAAAGTAGCAGACACTCATGAGTGCACACACACACACACACACACACACATCCAATATGGCAGAGTGTATGAGTTATTGAAGCCAATGTTTCACAAACCAAGGTTGCCATTATTTGGCAAGTGTCGTCTTGTGTCTATAAATCCCAAAGCCCCAAAAACAAAATTTCAGCTTGTCCATGTGCCGCCTGTACTATAGTGAGATATAGTTCAACCCCATTCTCTCCCTAACTTGTGCTTGCACACGGAGCCTGGTCCAGCGCCACCCATGGTTTGGTGGGTGGATTGTAGTCCCCCTGTGGGTAGGCTGGGTCACTACAAGATAAATCATGGTGGTTGGCGAAAGAATGCACTTACTTCAAGAATGTGTTGGCAGATTTGCCCTGGTTCAGATAGCAGCCTGACAAGTAGCTGAAATGCTTGGCAAGACGTGCATTGAACATGGACTATCCCACACCGGCTGTGGTGTAGTTGGGACAAAGCCCTAATCACGTATCGGATAATATGGAATTGGAAACGATATGTCTGAGCCACTGGAAAGGAGGGACAGAAATGCCAACGGAGAGATGACTGTGAAAGGGATTGATGGGAAAAAGGGTGATTCATTAGAAACAGGTGTACAACTTCATGAAGGAACACGTCTGATCCCGGGGGACTTCATGTATTAGTAGATATTCGCCAAACTAAATTGAAATGGAACATGTTCATCTATGGTTCTCCTCCGGGGGAGTCTACCCCCTAAGATGTGACATTGACATGTTGAAGAAATGAAAATGATTTGAAGGGCCGCTGATGTTAAATGAAATGGAGATGCAACACAAATGAAGTATTAGCAAAGTTGATTCGAAAAATAAGTTATGTATGGTTTCTAAAAGCATAAAATAAGATGTATATTTTAGACCAGAACAGATTTTACTTGGTCAAGTCAACAAAAACAACATTTTAGCATTCAAATGACACTAGCTCCCGCTCCTTGTGTTCTCAGGCAGGTCGCCTCGGCCAGGCTGACAGTGAAGGCCTCGGCCTGCCAAATGGACCAGTATGAATGGTCTCTCAAAACAAAATGGTGGCCTGAGGTAACTTTGGCAGAAGAGGTCAAGGGATTTGGATCTGGCAGTTATGTCCGTATGGTGTTGAGAGGTGTTGTATCTGCTGCCCTGTGTTTGCACCTTAGTAAACAAAGAGCTGTGAGAGTCAGTGGTGCTGACACCCTTTACTATCATTAACACAGCTGGCTAGCACCTGTTCTGTCTCACACAAAGGCTCACACTCACACATATCGGGAGACAACACGACGTGACTTGAGGTCATTGTGATTCATGTTGGTTATCTGTTTGAACAGGTTGATGCTTTATTCAGGCTGACACACATTCACAAGTCACACAGGCGTCATATAGACACACACGCTTAGACATTACACAGACACAAACTAAGAACAGACACACACCACACAGACACACACACAGACATCATATAGACCCTCACACAAGCACAGACACACACAGACATCACACAGACGTCACACTGACATCACACAGACACCACACAGACACCACACAGACAGAGACAGAAATCACACAACAGAGACACAGACATCAGACAGACAGAGATAACATCACTGCAGATAACATAAGTCCAGATCTGTGGATCAGCCAGCTGGAGGCCAACCTCTGACACCTGGTTGGACCAATAACTGACACATCGACTAATCATGCTCCCTAAGTGATCTCTCAAGTACGAGCACCCAGTTTATCTATATACACTTAGTGGCCAGTTTATCTGTATACACTCAGTACCCAGTATATCTACATACACTCAGGGGCCAGTTTATAAGGTTGACCGAACGGCTGGAAAAATGCATTGTCCCTACTATAAGGAGGGATGCTGACCGACTGAGGCATTCAGTTCCCAGACTGGCCACTAGAGTGGGCAGAACAAGTGACCTGAGAAACTTTGAGCTTGGTTTTGGTGGTTGTTACCTGGAGTTCTGCAGGTATGGCCAATATAGACGCCCTCCTGGGCATCTCCCACGAGGCTGGGTAGGCAGCGAACAGTGCCAACGAGCCAAACATCCAGTCAGCCACAGTCCCGCGAGTCAACACATCTTGTCGACGAGTTCAAAGGAGAACGGAGAGGACCGTGCCAGCCCACAGACGGACCCCAGACAGGCGGACAGCGGGCCTGGTACACAGTGACGGGCAGAACGGCATCTGGTAGCGCACCACCACTCTGACCTTGTCAGGGACACGTTCCAGCAGCAGATGGTTCCACTGGGCTAAAAATAAGAACCAGCAGCTCCAAAGGCCGTGCGATCAACAACGCCGGACCACTGAGGACGGGGGAACATCGCCGGGTCCAACGGCTCCTGGTTCCAGTTGTGTGGTCGGCTCAGTCCCCGGGACTCGACCCCACAGAGCATCTTCGGGACGAGATGGAACGAGGCTTTCATAGGCAGTGCAATTTACAAATCACAAACTAGACAGCCATTGTGACCGTCAGCTGGTAAAGTGCTGCCCGCCATACATGGTACCAGAATCAATTATGCAATTAAATCTTAAATGCAAATATCGAGTTGAAACAGCCTTTTGTGAGCCTCAGAGAGCGATAAGTGATCTTTCCTCTTAGTTGGTGTTGGGGCGCTTTAAAATGTTCATAGTGATAAATGAAAGTATACTGATGAAGGAAATAAAAAGATGACAGCAATAAGGGTATTTGAAACACTGACCTGAAACACGCATTCGAAATAATCACCGTCATTCAATATATTGCCCAGCCCCGATACGAAAGCACCCCCTTTAAAACAGCACAGCACACAGCAGGCGAAAGGCTGAGACATAGACACAAAGAATCCCAGAAACACACTGGTATATGGTTGACCTCCAACTAGTGCGCCGAGGGAGGGAGGGATGGAGGGGGGGGTGGAAGGAGGGAGGGAGGGAGCAAGACGTTGGAGAAATTAGAAAATGTTTTTTTTGCCAGCTCAATCTTTGAAATAAAAAACAACACGTAGCCTATCTTCCATTACTAGAGTGCTTATGAGTGACGGAGTGTGCTTCCTTCCAGAGGCCAACAGCAACTGTGTGTGTGTGTGTGTGTGTGTCTGCATTGACTCTCTGCGGAGAAACGGAACGGAACGGCAGAGCATGCCACTGAATGCGGCAGACAAATAATTTTTTATCGGAGACCCCGATGGGTATTGACAAACCAGGGATGCATTTAGACAGGCCAATTAAAAGGAGGAAATGAAACGTAGTGGGAGGGAGGCCCTTCAGAGAGCCTGCAGTGCCCTCCCTCTCCCCTCTGGAGGCACACTTTGCCCCGGCCAGCTTCGCCACGGCGTGACACTCCCCACGACAGGGGGAGACGAGGAGGGTTGTTTTCACTACGAGAATTAGGTTTGGGTCAAAATGGGCATTACAGGAAATCGCAATTGCAAGAGAGTTAATAGGGATTGAGAGGAGAGAGGGTAGTGTGAGGTTGAGGGATAGGAGGGAGGCGTGAGGTTGAGGGAGGGAGGGGAGAGAGGGAGGTGAGAGGGAGGTGTGAGGTTGAGGGATAGGAGGGAGGCGTGAGGTTGAGGGAGGTTGGGGGACAGGAGGAAGGAGGTGTGAGGTTGAGGGAGGTCGGGGGACAGGAGGAGGGAGGCGTGAGGTTGAGGGAGGTTGGGGGACAGGAGCCAAGTGGCATGTCATCTCTCCCCATGTAACCGCTGCCTCGCTCCAGTCAGAATTGAAGCATGAAGGGACTCCTGACTCAACAGGGTCAGTCCAATGGACAGAGTGTCAGCTCATCCAAGCACGTCTATTGACTCTCTCCTCCTTTCCAGTTTGCATTGTCTTTCCAATTATCTCCTTTCCTGTTGTCTTCAATTCTCTCCTGTGCTGAAATGTCTCCTACTATTCTCTCCTCCCTCCCTGTCCATTCTGTTCACTCCTCTATTCCTGTTCATTCTGTCCTCTCCTCTATTCCTGTCCATTCTGTCCTCTCCTCTAATCCTGTCCATTCTGTCCTCTCCTCTATTCCTGTCTATTTTGTTCGCTCCTCTATTCCTGTCCATAATGTCCTCTCCTCTATTCCTGTCCATTCTGTTCACTTCTTTATTCCTGTCCATTCTGTCCTCTCCTCTATTCCTGTCCATTCTGTCCTCTCCTCTATTCCTGTCCATGCTGTCCTCTCCTCTGTCCCTGTCCTTCTGCCTGTCTGGGTCTGCTTGATTAACAATGGGCCCACTGAGAGATTAGAATAGTTTTGAGAGCTGCTGTATCTTTTTTAGAACACACAGAAAGACAGGGGGACAGAGAAAAGGAGAATTCGAGAGAGAGAGAGAAGAGAGGAGAGAGAGAAGGGGAGAAAGAGAGAGACAGACTGAGTTGTTTTATAGAGGGTCATAAAGACTGTACTGTGAGTATTGAGGACAAGTTGATTAATCAGGAATGTTTTCCTCAAATGACCCCTGCTCAACTCCCCCAGGAGGGCTAGGGAGGGGCTGAGAGGACAGAGATAGATAGCTACTATGCCCTAAACAGAGTACACAGCATTGACCCACCCACAAGTAAGAGTGGAGTACATACACACCATGTGAACCTGTCCTAGCTATCGAGGAGCCAACGTGTGCAGTCCTGGCTCGGAAAAGAAACCAACAGGCTCCAAAATAAAGCGGAAAGGGAGCTGCCTACTATCAAATGTAAGGCCACATGAGAGACTGAGAGTTCTGGAATGGTCAGGTCAAAGCCTGGGTCTTAATCCTATTGAGATGTCATTGAGATGTCGTGGGGTGATTTGAAATGGGCTGAAAAAATTATCTACAGATACTGTTTGAACAAAGATCAAAAATGTATATGTCCATATTGCTCGAAAAATATTGAATTGGGTGTCCTACTTTTTTCCTACAACTGTATGTCATTATTTACTGACACTAAACAGACAACCCGCCGGAAGAAGGAATAACAAAGGCTAACCAGTCAGCATGAGCCTGTTGAACACGTCTCATTAGACCGGGTGCTTGAGCGCTCATTTCAGACAGCCATGTTTTACCAAGCAGGAATCAAAGCAATAATCAAAGCCAGGAGGAGATGAGCACATCTCTCACCACACAGCGGCCTGTGTTCTGACGGAAGCAGGAACATACAAAACATGAATTTGGAGACGGCTTGTAAATAAAAATCATGCTGTCATATACAGGCATACATCAGGGGCCAAATGGAGGATATGAAAAAAGGGTAATTGAGGATATTGTGCCCTTTTCTATGAACATAACATATTAACATGATAAATAAATATACACTGCACAAAAAAAAGCCTAAAATCACATATCGGGTCGGGCTGAACTGAATATTTTATCATAACCTTTGATGTACATTGTGTAGTCAGTTAAGAACAAAATTACAAAAAAATGGTAAATGGGAAACAAAACCGCCAACTGAATGAGGGCTGGATTCAAACTCACACCGAATATCAAAGTAAACAATAGAAATCACAAGCAGTTCCAACTTGCGTGAATCTCATCACGGCAACTCATAACGTGACTTAGTAGCATGTATTGGCCCCGTTACCTGTATGCAATCCTGACATTGTCTGGGCATGCTCCTGATGAGACGGTGGACAGTGTCCTGGGGGATCTCCTCCCAGACCTGGATCAAGGCATCAGTGAGCACCTGGACAGTTTTTTGTGCTAATTGGTGGTCCCAGAGGTTCTGATTTGGATTTAGGTCAAGGGAACGTGAGGGCCAGTCAATGGCATCAAAGCCTTTGTCATCCAGGAACTGCCTACCCCCTCTGGCCACATGAGGCCAGGCATTGTCCTAAACCAGGAGGAACCCAGGGCCCACTGCACCAGCGTAAGGTCTGACTATGGGTCTGAGGATGTCATTCTGATACCTAACAGAAGGCAGGGTAGCACGTGGAGGTCTGTACGACCCTCCAAAAATATTCCTCCCCAGACAATCACAGACCCACCGCCAAATTGGTCATGCTGTATGATATTGCAGGCAGCCTATCGTTCACCACAAAGTCTCCAGACTCTTTCACATCTGTAACATGCTTAGTGCAAACCTGCTCTCATCTGTGAAGAGAACGGGGCACCAATATTGGACCTGCCAATTCTGGTGTTCTCTGGAAGGGCTGCTGGTACCACCTCATGCTACCAGTAGTGACAAGGACACTAGCAAATCGCTAAACTAGAGAAGAATCAGTCAGGATAATGAGAGCGCAATTGTCAGTGGCCACCACTTGCAAAACTATTCCCGTTTTGGGAGTTGTCTTGCTGTTGCCCCAGAAGTGCACCTGTTGTCACTTTCCTTGATACACTTATGCTTCCTAACAGGACAGATTATCTCTGAATTTAATTGACGTGGTGTTGTACTGTGATGATTACTTATTTATTTTTTGCAGTGTATATACACATATTTATTGATATAAGAAATGCATAAACATAATATATTAACATGAATTAACTGAAATAACAGATGAAAAAAGTATTTCAAGCATGATGTTTTGTTTATGATTCTTTAGTCAAATAGCCTCCACTTTTCCTGTATTCCACCCTACATACACCCACAATAGCATTTCACGGATGGGGGAGTCATCCATCACAGGAGCTGTCAGCCATTTGTAGGGTCCGTTTCTTTCACAGTGGCGTAAAAGACAGACACAGCCTGACTGAGAGACAGGCAGGTGGTCTGACTGACAGAGAAAGACAGACACAAATACAGACCCGTAAGACAGATAGACAGGCTTTTTAGACAAACCGACAGAGAGAGTGTAGACAGAATTTGTAGGTTACACCAGCAACACAGGTAACACAAACACTAACTATTAGGTCCGTGTGGTGCCCCGATTCACACGGAAACTCCTATTCTCAATCCAATTCTGCAAAGTCAAAAAAACCTGCATAAATCAATCAATCAAATGTATTCATAAAGCCCATTTCCATCAGAAGGTGTAAATGTAACCCTTTATAAATCAATCTATCAATCAATCAAATGTAGTTATAAAGCCCATTTACATCAGAAGGTGTCTTCACAAATGGCCCAGCCTGAAACCCCAAGCAGCAAGCGACAACAAAAAAAGTTGTTTGCCAAGCCTATAACGAACAGGGTGGTTTTGAAGCTTTTACAATTGAGACTTTAGCAGAGACATTCGCGTGAGTGTCCACCAGTCCATCGAGATGCAGCTACAGGTTAGGCGGGCAGAAGAACGATCAACTACAGACCTCTGAATGGGAGAAACGAATCTCAACTCGGCTATCATTGACGCCGGATCAAAATAATTAGAGAACTAAAATATTCAACGTGGGCTTTCTTTTTTTAGCAGCTTTACACTGAAACATTTATAGACGTTGAAATGAATGAGCCAGAGGCCTGGGGGAACAGAAGTGTTAACGATGGCGTGTTTAATTACTTTGGCTGGGCCAGCTCCCTGTATATTCCCCTCCCACCAGCTAGTTCTATTCTCATTCAGCTCTATCCTAGCATCACATCTCCTTCCATTTTACTGGGTAGTCCTCTATCACAGGCAGGAGGAAGCCCTTTGTCCAGTAAACTAGGTCTATTTATTCAACCAATAGGACGGTTATTTGGATCTTTGCCATGAAATTAACATGGAAGCCTTCATTCAGATCGAGTTCCCCATAGCTCAACCGACCAATTCTGTATATCATATACGCCTCCCTCATTTGGGGGCTTATTTCTAGAATGCTACATTTTCCGCGAGATATCTAAGAGGACTCGAGACCCTAGATTATTCTGTCGCATAAACAGATAGCGGAATGTCCCGGCACCCGCTTCCAAGGTAGCATGAACCACATGTTTGATCCAGCATCCTGGAGGCCTGCATACGTGACGACAACTGCGTCGGTTATGGATCAACCCTTTTATTTTGTCTCTCGTTTCACCTGCTGGTGGCAATCCATTTTACAACAGGATTAACACATACTCCTTCAGGTCAGCGCTTCCAAAGATGTGCTCTAACCGCCAATTGTCTCATTAATGTGTAAGCCGAGAAATAGATCATGCCGCTGGCTTAATAATAAGCCCCCTGTGGTGAACAAGAGGATTGTAGAGTCATGATTCTTTCATGGTATTAGTTAATCGCTCACCGTTTGGGAATCCTGCGTGCTCCAGGCAATATTGAATCAAATAAATAAAATCAGTCAAATGATTTGTTCTTCTGTCTGAGGGAACTTTGAAACCAGTAAAAATACTCTATTCCCAACGCCTTGCTAGCTATCTATTCAATCACAGTGCATTCCCAGTGCTGTGTCTTGGAATGGAAATGATGGCCTAAAATGTGTTGCACTGCCAATCTTAAACCAGGAGTACTGTGAATGTGTGCTCTTGGCAAAACGAGCATGAAAGCCTGAAGCAACTTTTCTTCAGGTCTCCTTGAACCACTGTCTCAGACACTGTCTCTTCAGAGAACACCAGGCAGCTGGGGAGAGAGAGGGGGCAACGCTGGTGCTTAACACACTGCCAAGAAACCCACATTCAGGTGTGGTGCATTTGTTTTCTCAATGAGAAATATCGTTGATACTTAGAAAGTGCTCCACGCCATGAAACCCACGTCACCCTTTAATCTGAGTCAAAATGAATCACATCAAAACCATAGCCTACTTGATAAAAATTGCAACATAATAGTAAGAAGTTAGTTAATTTTCCTCTACAACAGTTATTGCTTTAATGGTCTCTTTGCCAGAACCTGCAGTGGGGTTGTGAACTTTTAAAGTAGCTTAACACAAGGCTTTCCAGGTGTCTTTTTGCATTTCAGTCTCTTTCATTTCTCTACAACCCTTTCAGTTTCAGTCAAAGTGTTTTTTTACCCTCTCTGTCTCTTCTTCTCTAGTCTTTTATCATTCATGTACCAAAGAACCAAAGACCACAGATGCTTTGTACACTAACAATGCCAGACAGCTACATTGTGATTGTACCAAGGCAGTCACACACACACATATTGTGATTGAATGAAGGCTTAGGGCAGGAATAGGAATGAGAAGTCAGTTGGAAAAGAGGGAGGCACTGTGATGTGATCTTAACACTGAGTACTCCAACAGGGATCTGCATTCCTGCTGCCATTCAATCACACATAAACACACCAAACCAACCCTTCACTAGCAGTCTCAAACACACACTAAACCAACCCTTCACTAACAGTCTCAAACACACACTAAACCAACCCTTCACTAACAGTCTCAAACACACACCAAACAGACCCTTCACTAGCAGTCTCAAACACACACCAAACAGGCCCTTCACTAGCCGTCCCAAACACACACCAAATCAACCCTTCACTAGCAGTCTCAAACACACAGCAAACAGACCATTCACTAACAGTCTCAAACACACACCAAACCAACCCTTCACTAGCAGTCTCAAACACACACCAAACAGACCCTTCACTAGCAGTCTCAAACTCACACCAAACCAACCCTTCACTAGCAGTCTCAAACACACACCAAACCAACCCTTCACTAGCAGTCTTAAACACACACCAAACCAACCCTTCACTAGCAGTCTCAAACACACACCAAACCAACCCTT
>JACXGK010006767.1:0-27594 GCA_016801125.1 Novumbra hubbsi | reverse complement strand
TTGAGCAACCAATAAGAACCTGTTGATGAGAGCATGGTGAGTTGAGCAACCAATAAGAACCTGTTGATGAGAGCACGAGAGTTGAGCAACCAATAAGTACCTGTTGATGAGAGCATGGTGAGTTGAGCAACCAATAAGAACCTGTTGATGAGAGCATGGTGAGTTGAGCAACCAATAAGAACCTGTTGATGAGAGCATGGTGAGTTGAGCAACCAATAAGAACCTGTTGATGAGAGCACGGTGAGTTGGGAAACCAATAAGAACCTGTTGATGAGAGCACGGTGAGTTGGGCAACCAATAAGAACCTGTTGATGAGAGCATGGTGAGTGGTCCCAGCCAAAGAGAAGCTGGTGAATGACCACTCCTGCATTCTTCCCCTCCTACAGATCCACAATGGGCCTCCCCACAGCTCCAACTTTGGCTACTCTCATGCCAAGAGAATGATTGACATTCAGAACAGGTGAACTACTTTCTAATCTCTTAGATACTCCGGCATCTTAGCACACACGGTAAACTCCATTGCATTTACCAGTGTTGCGTGGTCTTGTGGTAAATATATGTGGTAAATATATTGTGGTACCCATTTAACACAGCCACATGGGTTTTACTATATTACTGTACCCATTTACACAGCCACATGGGTTTTAATATATTACTCTACCCATTTACCACAGCCACATGGGTTTTAATATATTACTGTACCCATTTAACACAGCCACATGGGTTTTAATATATTACTGTACCTATTTAACACAGCCACATGGGTTTTAATATATTACTGTACCCATTTACACAGCCACATGGGGTTTAATGTATTACTGTACCATTTAACACAGCCACATGGGTTTTAATATATTACTGTACCTATTTAACACAGCCACATGGGTTTTAATATATTACTCTACCCATTTACCACAGCCACATGGGGTTTAATATATTACTGTACCCATTTAACACAGCCACATGGGTTTTAATATATTACTGTACCTATTTAACACAGCCACATGGGTTTTAATATATTACTGTACCCATTTAACACAGCCACATGGGTTTTAATATATTGCTTTTACTGCACACTCTCCATCACCTCAATCAAGAAATTAATTAGTGTCATAATTTCTATGAGTTGCTGGCTGGTGAGGTACTGATGGACAGATTACCACTAGTTAAATGTTTGTTTATAACCTGTTATGAGTAGTTGATTGTATCACCAACTACTTATATTATTTTTGTTGAGTCAATACAGTTCATAGCAATACTGTATATATTAACCTGTGAGGTGTGTGTCTGTCTCTGTGTGTGTGTGTGTTATCAGGGGGTACTTCGAGCAGTATGGGCGTCGCTACACAGCCGTGATTCCCACTAATGTGTTTGGTCCTTATGACAACTTCAACCTGGACAATGGACATGTGCTATCAGCACTGATGCATAAGACCTACCTCGCTAAGAGTATGTTTACACTGATGCATAAGACCTACCTCGCTAAGAGTATGTTTATACTGATGCATAAGACCTACCTCGCTAAGAGTATGTTTACACTGATGCATAAGACCTACCTCGCTAAGAGTATGTTTACACTGATGCATAAGACCTACCTCGCTAAGAGTATTTTTATACTGATGCATCAGACCTACCTCGCTAAGAGTATGTTCATACTGATGCATAAGACCTACCTTGCTAAGAGTATCTTCATACTGATGCACACACACTCTCACTCAGACACTCCCACACAAACACACAGACCAACAGAGACACCTACTGACTGCTTTCTACTCCAATTTGAACAGAGGAGGGCACAGCGCTGCAGGTTTGGGGAACTGGGAACCCAAGGAGACAGTTCATCTATTCCTTGGTAAGTGTTTCTGTGAGCAGAGTGTTTACCGTCCACCTCACAGTCCCTCTGAGTCTTGTAAAGAACCGTCTAATGTGGCATTTTGGTAGATGATGTAGTGAAGATGGTCTATGATGTAGTGAAGATGGTCTATGATGTAGTGAAGATGGTCTATGATGTAGTGAAGATGGTCTATGATGTAGTGAAGATGGTCTATGATGTAGTGAAGATGGTCTATGATGTAGTGAAGATGGTCTAAGATGTAGTGAAGATGGTCTAAGATGAATCCACTGCATGTCTGCAAAATCAGTGATCATATGTAACAGAACCAGAGCCTCGCAATTATTGACACAGAAATGTCACCATAATTTATCCTGTGTGACAGTTCCCTCAAGTAATAAATGTGAAACATCCATGCTTCATCATTCTGCACGGTGACCGCTGGATCTCCATACATGTGGAATTGCTCATAGGTCTTCTGGAGTTATCCAATCACATGTTAGAGTTGACGGTTATCTAATCACGTTAGAGTTGATGGTTATCTAATCACGTTAGAGTTGACGGTTGTCTAATCACGTTAGAGTTGACGGTTGTCTAATCACGTTAGAGTTGACGGTTATCTAATCACGTTAGAGTTGACGGTTGTCTAATCACGTTAGAGTTGATGGTTGTCTAATTACATGTTAGCGTTAACATGCATGTTAACGCTAGAGTGTTGTGATTATCATCGGATCTTACAGACATTACTTCTACTGATCTTACAGCTTTTAAGATCTAACTGTATTAAATAAGCCAGTGGCCAGTGCTTGTAGTCTGAAGGTCTGATTAGTAACCTAACAAAATGAATGTGTGTGTGTGTGTGTGCGCGCTATGTGTTCTCTCAGGATGCAGCACGTCTGTTCATCTGGGTTCTACGGGAGTATGATGAGATCGAACCAATCATTCTTTCTGGTAAGTGTTCTGGTTGGTGTGTGTGCGTGTGCAACAAAGCTTTCTATTTGACACTTGTCTCTCATAGTGGATGAGGAGGAGGAGCTTCCCATCAAGGATGCTGTGAAGATGATCGCAGAGGCCCTGGACTTCAAAGGTCCAATAGAAGTATCCTTCCATAGTCTGAATGCATGTTACTCCAGGCTTGGATCCAGTGTCATTAGATCCTCCATTAATATTAACCATATCCGTCTCGACGTTTCCATTTGATGGACATACAAACATCTTTTTGAAAGGGATCAACAGTGTTCCCATTTTGCCTACTTGTTTGTTGAATATTGTGGCCTTTTAACTGTTACGTCAGTTTGACACCAGCAAGTCTGACGGTCAGATGAAGAAGACGGCCAGCAACAGAAAACTGCGACGCTATCGACCCGACATCACCTTTACACCCCTGTCTGAAGGTCAGAGGTCAAATGTTAATAATGTACCAACCCGACATCACTTTTATACCCCTGTCCGAAGGCCAGTGGTCAAATGTTAATAATGTACCAACCCGACATCACTTTTATACCCCTGTCTGAAGGTCATTGGTCAAATGTTAATAATGTACCGACCCGACTTTACCTTAACACCCCTGTCTGAGGGTCAGAGGTCAAATGTTAATAATGTACCGACCCAACATCACCTTTACACCCCTGTCTGAAGGTCAGAAGTCAAATGTTAAAAATGTACCGTCCCTTTCAGGTATCATGAAGACATGTGAGTGGTTTGTGAACAACCTTGACATTGCCCGAACATGAAACCCCCACACCGGTTTCAGAACCACAGCTGGAAGCTTTCGGACCAGAAGGTTCTGGGTGTTTGTCGCATAATATTCCTCTCTGGATTGTACTTCTCCTGTGCCTAATTCTTTTAAATGTAATTTTACAATGAAAACAAAGGGAATAATAATTAGTCTTTGATGATTCATATCATGGATTTCTTTTTGTCTCTTAAAATAACAGTTGAATTTCCTTCAGCAGTTATGATATAAACACATAAATACAAGTGCCTTAATATGTTTCATATGATTTTTTATGTTTTTATACTGTTTAATCAAATGACACAAAAAATAAACAAATTGATTCATTGTATATGTAGTGATGATTTAAATATGTAAAATAATTCACTTTTACACAATTGGTGAAATATGTAAGACAAAGGTATAGTGCAGTCAACATATTTGCCAAAGTGTGGTTTGTCAGCAATTGTACCAGAGTATAAGATATGTGTCCTAGCATGTGTTCTAGTTTGTTGTACATGTCTGTCAGCTTGCCTTTGATTGGTTGTAGCTCTTATTGCTAGGCAAATAAAGACAATGGCAGTACCGCACTATATCCTTAATTATCATCAATATATACATCTTTATTGACATCTAGTTCTGCTCCCAGTTAAGCTACATCTGAACAAGGTTTCTGTAAAGATCTCAACCCTAGACCTTGATCCTGTTTTTTCATTTGTTTTATTCTAACCCTCCAATCAGGGACTTATTGTGGCCTCTGGACACCAGGTATCCGGATAGATGTAATGATGAGATATAACACCGGAAGGATCCGGACCTTGGCTCAAGATCAATTACATCGCCTCCATCTGACTCGAGATCAATTACACCGCTCAAAAAAAATAAGGAAACACGTAATCATTACAGTATAACACCTAGTTAATTAAACTTCAGAGATGTCAATCTGTCCATATAAACATCACAGTATAACACAATATCAATTAAACTTCAATGATATCTATATGTCCAGTTAGGAAGCAGAAGCGATTGTGATTATTTTCACATGTTTTGGTGTAAATTAAAGTGATAACAGGTGCACTGGAGACAACCCCCAAAAATTGAATGATTGTGCAGGTGGTGGCCACAGACAATTACTCTCTGTTTATCCTTCCTGATTGATTATTTTCTAGTTTTGTGTGACCAGCCTCATCTGGCCACAGTGTGTATGCAGTTCCTGGATGACGAAGGCATTGATGCCATTGACTGGCCCACAGGTTCCCCAGACCTGAATCCAACTGAGAACCTCTGGGACGTTATGCATCAGTACATCCAACGAGTCCTAATAGCTCCACAGACTGTCCAGGAGTTCACGGATGCCCTGATCCAGGTCTGGGAGGAGATCCCCCAGGACGGCATCTGCCATCTCATCAGGAGCATGCCCAGACGTTGTCAGGACTGTATACAGACACGTGGGGGACATACACACTACTGAGTCACATTATGAGTTGCTGTGATGACATTCACGCAAGTTAGAGCAGCCTGTGGTTAAAAAAAAAAGCTTCTAAAGGTGCTTCCACCAAAGATAAACTTTCCCTGATTGTTGGTGTGTCAAATGTGTAGAGGATTTGTGGAAACTCAAAATTCTGAGGTTTGGTGCCTTGCTTAAGGGTACTAAAACACATTTACCTTTCTGGCCAGGCAAGCCACCTTTGAACCATGCGATTTGAACCAGCAACCATTCAGAGGGACAAAAAGCAAATCTTATATTTACACTGTAAATACTTAGCAGTTAGTCCTTTAAAGTGGAACAAGGCAATACCATCAAGACAGTTTATTAACATATTTTCATTTTGGTTATGTAGAGTAAATTGTGAAAGTCTTTAGGGAATAAAGTTAATATATAATCCCTGTTTTAAATGGAATTTTAACCCAGCCAGTTGTTTGAGGGGCTGTGGTAACTGTGATCCTCAAGGAGATTGCAGGGCTATTTAAAAGTTGTTCCCTTTTTCAATAAAATGTTTGATTAATGTAAACAATTTAATAATTGTTTATATATTTAGGCAGCATCCTAACACAATTCAGACAATTAACACAAGAGAATGGTTAAAAAAAGACATTTTAGGTTTTGCATCACAATATTGTTATTAGTATAATAGTATATCTTTATTCCAATAACAATATTATATGAACATTATATAGATATAATTATTTGTTTTTCTATACACTCACAAAATGTATTTCCTTCACATATTTTTTGGGGTGACCAGACTTTTCCTTTTCAAGACCTGCTATTTGTTTTCTTTTGTTTGTTTTTAATAAAAACAAGGAGGTCACAGAAAAAGCTGCACTAATGCTGCTCCTCCTGCTGCATCAAATAGTTTCTCCTTCTGGGAGGTGACCAGTGATCTCTCTGCCCCTGCTCTGTAAAGGTATAAAAGAGCAAAGATCAAAATAGCAGATTATTTTTGCAATGAGAAACACACAAAAAACAGGATTAGTGAAATGTAGCTCAGAAGACCTCTTTGTATAGGCAAGAAGGTGTGAGAACATCTAACAAAATAACTTACATTTCACCAAAGCATGTTTATCTGGTCTAAATCACTTAAGGCTTGTATTCTGACTTTTGCCCTCCACTCTTGGTCAACCCAAAGCTGTTCTGCCCTCCTGCATTCCACCACAACAATTGCCTGCAACTACCTTGTCCCAACCTGTGTTGGATATCTCTGTCACGCAGTTTTTTGCATATTTAGTCTTTCTTGCCAGGTTTCCCTTTCTTCTCTTTGTACTTTCTCCAGGTTGGCCGGGGCAGCTCTTTGAGGGTATTTGGCTCAGACTGCTGTCCTGCATGCGTCCTCTGTGGGGTTAGCAGAGTAACCAGCAGGGGGCAGCGTGCACATTTGCCCCATGTCTAACTAATTCACTCCCTTGGATTGGGAAGAAAATTAGTCGGGAATGTTTATTGATCTCTGTCGGTTCTGCTTGCATGTAGCACATTTTATTCTTAGCAGCGCATGTAAGTGCCTAGGTCTGCATGGACTGGAAGGGTTATATCACATTGTTAAACAGTATTGACCTGCTGCTGGATTGATCAATTAAAGTAATAAGACAAAGTCCCATAAGGGAGGTCATATCTTGGCTCCAATCTAGACTAGTGGGATGGGGTTTGGTGTTGGGATGCGGTATATTGGATACACTGTATCCAAACGTTGTGATGGAAATGAAAGGTCCATCCAGAAGAACTCTTTCAGTGTTAAGTCAGGCAAAGATTCTAAAAGCAGTTTATTGATTCCAGCAAGCAGAGACACACAAACAACCGGATTTGTGACATTTCTAAAACGTAGCTCAGAAGATCTCCCCTTTGTGTAGGCATAGGAACTATCCTATCACCAAAGCATGTTTATCTGGTCTAGATCACTTAAGGTGTGCTGCCCTCCTGCATTCAAACAGAACAATTGACTGCGACTACCTTGTCCCCCACTTAAGCGCAGAGATAGGGCTGAGATAGCGCAGAGATAGGGCTGAGATAGCGCAGAGATAGAGCTGAGATAGCGCAGAGATAGGGCTGAGATATGGGTTTTAATATATTGCTTTTACTGCACACTCTCCATCACCTCAATCAAGAATTTAATTAGTGTCATAATTTCTATGAGTTGCTGGCTGGTGAGGTACTGATGGACTGATTACCACTAGTTAAATGTTTGTTAATAACCTGTTATGAGTAGTTGATTGTTGTTATGGTTGGTTCAAGGACTGGATCAAAATGCAGTTCTGCGGTTTGTTCAATAGGTTTTATTTACCTATGGTACTGGCTCTTAGCACAGTTCAATACTCTTTCTAAAGAAAGCAGGCAGGTGAGTATATGTACTCAAAGCACCTCAGTGCAGACACATAACAATGAGACAATAACGAACGCAGAGACAAGACACAGGAGGGATTAAATACACAGGCAACGAGCGACAGCTGCCAGGAATCAGGGAGGGATGCGTTCACAGGACATGGGAAACAAGACAAACAGGGACGGTGGTGCCTAGAAGGCCGGCGACATCGAACGCCGGGGGTCTACGCGAACAGGGGAGCGGCCACCGCTAGGTGGAGACGTGACAGTTGTATCACCAACTACTTATATTATATTTGTTGAGTCAATACAGTTCATAGCAATACTGTATATATTAACCTGTGAGGTGTGTGTCTGTCTCTGTGTGTGTGTGTTATCAGGGGGTACTTTGAGCAGTATGGGCGTCGCTACACAGCCGTGATTCCCACGAATGTGTTTGGTCCTTATGACAACTTCAACCTGGACAATGGACATGTGCTATCAGCACTGATGCATAAGACCTACCTCGCTAAGAGTATGTTTACACTGATGCATAAGACCTACCTCGCTAAGAGTACGTTTACATTGATGCATAAGACCTACCTCGCTAAGAGTATGTTTATACTGATGCATCAGACGTACCTTGCTAAGAGTATGTTCATACTGATGCATAAGACCTACCTTGCAAAGAGTATCTTCATACTGATGCACACACACTCTCACACAGACACTCCCACACAAACACACAGACCAACAGAGACACCTACTGACTGCTTTCTACTCCAATTTGAACAGAGGAGGGCACAGCGCTGCAGGTTTGGGGAACTGGGAACCCAAGGAGACAGTTCATCTATTCCTTGGTAAGTGTTTCTGTGAGCAGAGTGTTTACCGTCCACCTCACAGTCTCTCTGAGTCTTGTAAAGAACCGTCTAATGTGGCATTTTGGTAGATGATGTAGTGAAGATGGTCTATGATGTAGTGAAGATGGTCTATGATGTAGTGAAGATGGTCTATGATGTAGTGAAGATGGTCTATGATGTAGTGAAGATGGTCTATGATGTAGTGAAGATGGTCTATGATGTAGTGAAGATGGTCTATGATGTAGTGAAGATGGTCTAAGATGTAGTGAAGATGGTCTAAGATGTAGTGAAGATGGTCTAAGTTGAATCCACTGCATGTCTGCAAAATCAGTGATCATATGTAACAGAACCAGAGCCTCGCAATTATTGACACAGAAATGTCACCATAATTTATCCTGTGTGACAGTTCCCTCAAGTAATAAATGTGAAACATCCATGCTTCATGATTCTGCACGGTGACTGCTGGATCTCCATACATGTGGAAATGCTCATAGGTCTTCTGGAGTTATCCAATCACATGTTAGAGTTGACGGTTATCTAATCACGTTAGAGTTGACGGTTATGCTTTACAATACCATGTTTTGCAGTGGTTAAATTCCCAAATGAGGATGACAGTTTAACTGTTGTCTCAAAGACTTGGTGCACAAAGGACAGATGTTTTTGGCCTCCATATAAAACCCAGGAGAGAATTCATAAGGTCCAGACATTGAGCCTTGTTGTGCTCCATGGGGATATTGAAGACCAAGGGTGTGTCCATTTACTGGTTAATGCTGCATTTCAGTTATTTTTTAAATGTGTGTACAAACCTTTAACTCTTTCAGATTCGTATGACAAGGCACACGAGTGCCTTGTTTGGGCTGGAAAAGGTTCAGGCCTTGATTCAGAACCAGAGACACACAAAGTAAATCTAAACACCATTACACAACTGTTGTTGCACTTCATGCTTTCTGTCTTACCCAACTGAAATCTCTCAACCGAAAGAACCACCAGACTGACTCTGATGAGGGTGACGCTAATGACAAGTTTTTCCTCCTTAAGTATGACTGGCTCAAATATCATCGTGCTGGTCAATATCAGAAGTCAAACAGTCAAAATGGTGTTTTAGGCAAACGTTAACTGACATAACTAGAACATATTTATTGTTAATAAACCTATTTCGGTGAGGCCTGAAGCCTTTCCGACCGATATTGGCCTCTATTCATTCACATCTCAATAGGGGCCAACTCAATAGCCAAAAAAGAACGTAGCAACAGCTTTGATATTATCAGGAAACCTCTTACCGCAAGTAGTATGTTTTTTCTGTTGAGCTAGATAAGAAGAGTTCACATTAACCTGTGGTGTCCCACAAAAGTTGGTTCAATTCCACTGCTACACTGATGACAGACAAGTGTACACTAAAACCAAACCTGAAACAACAACTGCCATGTCAACCCTTTCCCACTGTATTTTACCATGAGATCATTTCCTGGATAAGATGTTTTCTCACCTCCTCTGATGCAGAAAAGCTTATCTATGAACTATCTATGATCTATTCATTTGTATTCTCCAGAACTGATTATCATAATGCAGTACTAGGGTGCCTGCCAACAAATTAATTTAATAAAATAGCTCTCATCCAAAACAGTGCTGCAAGGATCCTAAGACAATCACCTCTTTTTGCTGACCTTCAAGGGCTTCCTGTCCCTCAAAGACTTTACTTTAAAAATATCCTTTTAGTCTATAAAGCCATCAATGGTTTGGGACCTATCTACTTATCTGACCAGTTCTCCCCCTATGGATTCCACACCTCTGAGGACCAGCAACACCAATCTACTCAATGAACCAAGAGCCCTGCTTTGAAAAATGGGAGACTCCGTCATTTCTCACCTTGGACCTCTTATACTCCCTTCCTGTACAGACAGTCAACTTTGGGCTACTCTTCCCTTTAATCAAATTATACTCTACATTAATATATAATATTTCCCTCTTACATTTAGCTCGCAGTTCCCGCTACTTTTTGGTGGAAAACAATTGACACTCGTCTTAGACATCCATGTTAAATAGCAGTACAAAACAACACTAATAGAAAACCACTAGAATGAAATACGTTTATATATGACCTAAAACACATTATGTTAAGACAATACATGTTCTCTATGCTTGCCACAGAGTATAGTTATGTCCCAAACGTCTGTGTTGCTGGGTATTGAGACAAAAACCTGTACCACTACACTGGGTCCATTTGGATTCAGACTTGGTTTCAGGTCGTTTCCGGGTTGGTGTTGTGCCTGCTTTACCAGTAAAAGGCATCACATTACTACTGGGGAACGATATCGCTGGTGGTAGCGTGACCCCTGTGTTAGAGGTAGTTGATGTCCCAAAAATTGAAGCAGCAAATGACGAATTGGTTCAGGCATTTCCCCAGGTTTTCCCTGCTTGTGTGCTAACAAGGGCACCGACTGGGAGATACGGTGGACTTGTCTAGTTCGATATTTGAGCGTATTGATAAAGTAGAAACTAGTTATGTCTGTGGATTCTATCCCCGTAGCAGCGAAGGCGCCCCAACCACATGACATTCTTTTGTCAGTCACCCCCGAGAAGGTGATTGAATATTAACAGAACGACCACAGTCTCCGTAAGTGTTTTGATTCTGTTATTTCAGCTGAGGAAACTACAGCTACAGACTCTGCCTACTCTATGGATGTTTTGATGCGTAAGTGGGTAGCGAATGATACTGCTAGTGACTGGAGTGCAGTTATACAAGTGGTAGTTCCTACTCCTGTAAGGATTGCGCTTGAGGACGATGGTTGGATCCAATTGCACGACTGTGGCAACAGAACAATGATGAGTGTCCGTGTAGAGCAGCACGTAGGGCACAAGCTCTAACGAATGTTTGTTCGGTTGAAGGAGGGGAATGTGCACAATACCGGAGTGGTACAGTGCTGGGAATAGTTACGGCGGTATAGAAGGCTAAGGCTTGAAAGCTGAGTGCTGCGTGGAAACGCAGGAGTCAAAATAACTAAATACCTAGCAGTTAATGACCAGCGTGGTACTTCGTTTGAACTGACACTGAGCCAAGGGAAACGGGGAACTAAGTAAGGCCAGTGATCAGTGTGATGAGGGACAGGTGTGCGCAGGTGGCCAGGTGCTTGGTGACGGTGTGATTTGTGACAGGGAGGAGCACATCGCTCACAGGCCACCAGAGGTAGCCAACGGGCCAGCAACAGGCAGGTAGGGCGGAACCCTGACAACTCCGTGGTAGTTCCTACTCCGTGGTAGTTCCTACTCCGTGGTAGTTCCTACTCCGTTCCGACAGCAAGTGCTGTCTCTGGCGCATGACCAGGCGTGGCCTGGTGATCTAGGCATCACAAAGACTTATAATAGAGTCCTTCAGCATTTTTTCTGGCCAGGTTTGAAAACGGATGTGGTCCAGTTTTGTAAAACCTGTGTTAAGAAATAAATTACCCTGACGACTTTGTCCAATTAGAAATAATCAATGTATTTATTAACCGGAGTATCATATCCCTATCGAACGTGCACGTACAGTGCCTGATTCTTATCCTCTACCTCGCATTGATGACTGCGTGGATAGAATCGGTTCCGCTGCTTATGTTAGTAAATTAGATTTGTTAAAAGGTTATTGGCAAGTGCCTCTAACCTCTCGTGCTTCAGACATTTCGGCTTTTGTTACACCGGATAATTTCATACAGTATACTGTACTGCCCTTTGGGATGTGTAACGCTCCTGCAACTTTCCAGCCTAACATTGTGTTAGGGGATGTACCATATTGCACCGCTTACCTTGAAGATGTGGTTGTGCATTCGTCTTCCTGGTCCGATCATCTTGCCACCCTGAAAGTAGTGTTCCAGCGGTTACAGAAGGCTTCTTTGACTCTCAATTTGGCCAAGTGTGAGTTCGGGAAGGCTACTGTTACTTACTTAGGGAAACAGGTGAGACAAGGTCAAGGACGAGGTTTTGTTTTATGCAAGCTTGTGTGTTTTAGAATTTTTTTTGTGGTGGGCGTGTTACGTCCCCAGTTAGTATATGTTATGTTCCAAACGTCTGTGTTGCTGTGTGTTTGTATGTCTTGCTGTTTGTTCCCCTTTGTCTGCACAGGTGCCATCAATCAAGTTAATCTCCCTCCTGTTATTCTCTTCAGCTGGTTCCTGTCCCATCAACCAATCACGTCCTTCCATCAGCAGTAAAAGAACCCTCCATTCACCACCCGATCAAATCTCTCTTTGTTCAATGATCTCTGTCTTTCAATCTGTGTGTGGCTGTTGTTTCCTGTTTGGTGCTTGTTTGTTGGCCGGTGGGGGAGTTTTTCCTCGTCTTCCTGGAGGGTTTAGGCTGGAGCAGAGCTTGAACAAAAATGTACAGCACCTCACAATGTAAATACGGACTTTTAAAAGTATCACATTACATGTTAAAACGGTTTTATTGTATGTACAAAGTGGGTGAATCGTGGTGGAAGTTTTAACAGTTAAATGTACAACTTGTTAAAGAATTTTGGTAAAACCAAATAAACCAAATGTTTGTTGGCCGGAGTTTGATTGGATTAGTTAGGTTGTTAGTCAGGTTGTTAGTTGGGGTTTTGGTTTGGTGGTTTATTTGTGGTACCTGTTCTGTTTAAGTTGTATGTTAGTCTCTGTAGTTTTGACCTTGGTGTATTTTTGTTTCACTTGTAACCCTCTGTTTGTTCCCAAGGGGGAAGGGGACCTCACCCTGGGAGTGTGTAGGCAAGAGGCCCGCGGGCATACATTTCCCGTAGGTGTTAATTGTCTATGCACACTAGGTAAGACCTGGGTGGACCACCCCTTGTATTTCTTAGAGTAGCCAGGGAAGTTATTATTTTGTTAGGCAAGTTTGGTTAGGGGGTTTTCTGATTATAAGTTCTTTGCTTTGGTGCCGCCCAGCCCCTTTCCCCACTTTTACTGTGTTTTGTGTGTGGATAAATAAATCCCCTGCACGGTACCGTTAATGTGTTGTCTCCTCCCTTGCACTTTACGACCCCACATCTTATTTCTATTATTTCACACGGGTGTTCAAGCACAGCGGGGCGTTACGCCTCCTTATAACAAGGCTGGCGTAACAGAAGGCACAGTCAAGATTTATCTATTGCATCATTTAATAAAATTGCAAGAATTATAATCAACTAAATCAAAAAATGGGGTCCTGCCTTTTATAAAGTTCAGAGACATGGTCAGGTTTTGCCTTAACTTTATGTGATTGTGTAAACACAACATACCAAGATCAAAAAACCTATTCAAGCTTAAGGTCTGACCAAAATATGTTAATAAAAGTCTCTGACAATCCCAGAGTTACATCAAGGATTCATCAATGCAAAACATGCAGTGGGTTTGCACTCAGAAAGGGGTCAAATAAATCTTATTTCTCAATTCAATAACGTTTTCATTTTTAAAATATATTTTTCAGTGAGTAAATATTTTTTATTCAGAAACACCAATTTTTGTCAAGCAAGCAATTACATAACAATTAACATAAGATAATGGGTAAATACATTGTTCAAGGTGTTCGTTCTTACAGTTTGACAGTTTTGTTTATACACGGCTCAAAGAATGTAAGAGAACACTTAAATCCCACATCGTGTCTCGATGAACTAAATATATTAAGGATCAAAATCTTTACTGCACATTGGATAATTCGTAGGGAACAAAAGGACTTAACAACTGTCAGTGGAAGCAAAAATCCCCAACTGATTTAGGAAACTGGATTCAAACTTACTAAATCTATGTAAATAATTGAAATCACGGGATGCTGCAATTAGCGTGAATTTTATGACGGCAACTCATAATGTGACTAAATAGTATTTATGGCCCCCACAGGACTAAAATGTGAAGAAAATCAGATTCCATGTTGTAGCTGTTTAAATACCAAACAGCATATGTAGCATATCAACTAGAAAAGGCACAATTTCTGGGAACATTTTAGTGTATTTGCAGTCCCCTCAGCTTTATCCGATGTCCAGCAGTAAGATAACACAGATAATCTCCCGGTACTTAGCTGGTCAACTCCCAAATACAAACAAACGATATGTCCAGTGGTCAAAGTCAGTGCCATTTCATACTTGTTGCATAAACAGTGGCCTCATTCTGGAAAGTTTGACTAACGTTAGTGGCTAGCTACCCATCATTCAGTTTGGATAATAACCTGAATATATACTAAACCTTGAAACGAAAACTTTCCACCAAACAATAGCAACGCAATAATAAATAAGAAAACATTCAATCCTTGTCCTGCACCTGACTTCACTGCACCTGACCGACTGGTTTAGTGACAATAGTGACACAACTAAAATTCTTTAAAAAATCGTTTGAGTACACAACCAGCCAATTGTTTGTGAGAAAAATGAACATAAATCCTCCATCATCAACACAGAAGTGAGGTTATTATTAAGGTTTTTAGTGATCTTGTAAGGGGTCTGGGCAGTTAAGTGGGTCTTTGACGACCTGGAGGTTGACGGCCGCCCAGGAGGACCAGAGAGCTAAAGGCCAACGCCTAATGGCTACACTTGCGTCATCTAGGTCCGGATTGAGGGCGGTCGGGGAGAGAGAGAGTGGAGACGGAGTAGTGTCTATTAGTGACAATTCCGTTGTTCGTTTTATTGTGTGTACGAGATGCGGCGTCATTGGCCGCCCCTTTTTTTTTTTTCTTTTCCTTATTTTTTCATTAAGTTTTATTAATTTACATTAGTAGACACCCTTTTTGATGAAAAAAAACAACTAAATAGTTAAGAAAAATATTAGAAAATTTTGAACCACAAATTCCAAGGGCCCCATACTTTACTTTGTAATTCAACTGAGGGAGATGGTTAAGGTGAATCTTGTTCATTTGTACATTTCAAGTCTGGTTCATGTAAAGCCTTCCACATTAAATACATCTGATGGGGCTGAAATCGATGTACTAAAACAAGTTCCCTGTAATAACATGGGTTGTAAGCATCTACCTTTTGGGAGGGTATGTGTAATCCAGCAGTCCTGACTCCGAAATGGGACTCTGGGCCAAGACCAGCCTTTTTCAGACACATTCCCATGTAGACATCATCAATTGGCAAAATGGTAATATTATGGGACATTTTGTAAATCACCATCGCTGTATATCCAGAGAGCAGGAAACCCCCTCCACCACAGTAAGGTGGATATGAGTCTGACTCTTGAACCTGCACTGGGACATAATATTTGCTCGACAAGTCTCTAATGGGGCCAACATATTGGATTAAATGACCTGAAAAAAGATGGCTGCTCCCATTGTTGTCTTTGAGTTTCTGCAGGTACTCCACCATGTTGTCTGTGTTGGCGAAGATGTCATCGTCTCCGTTGAGGAGAAATCGAGCCTGGCGGCAGTTCTTGTCCATCCACTGTAAGAACAGGATCTGCTTCAGGGTGAGGTTGAAGAAGGTGTCATTGAAGTCCCACTGCAAGATGTCATTATGCTCACGGTTCTCCAGTCTTAGAAGTTTGCTGAGCTTTCGCTTCTCGAAGCCTGTACCAGTTGTCCCAGAGAGGAATATCCTGCGAATCCACACGCCGTTCTGCAGTCTCTCCTGGGCCCAGGTTTTTCGTAGAACCTCACGGCGGTCGTAATTCATAGGGGAACTTTTTATGACCAGGAGGAGGAAGACCTCAGCAGACTTGTAAGGGCCTCCACATTTATTAGGTACATCCAGCAACATTGGGAAGTGGCGGCAGTGACGATAGAAGAGGAAGTCTTGGATGTGCCCGGGCAGAGAGGAGAACCCTGACACGTTGGCCGCGGATTCATTCCGTGCACAGCGATCCCATTTGAAAGCACCGGCACTCTCTGTGGTCTGGGGACTGTTTTGATCAGTCGATTCCCTTTTTTGTAACTGGACATGGTCTGAGGATTCTTCAGGAGTAATGTCTTCTTCACTAAAGATGAAGAGAAAAAACAGAGCACTGATGGCAAGGAGAGCTGCTGCCACACGAAACAGGGAGGACCTTCTCATCTTTGTTGTTTTCTAAAAAGACAAAACAATGCTTTTATAAATGAGTCACTTAAAATGAGTGAACTACGGACAATTGATGCTTGTCATTTATTGCTCCGGTTGGAAACTGACAAGATGGCTTACAAGTGCATGTGCCTTAACTTACCTTAAAAATTGAATAAGTTAATAAGGCATATCCTAACATTGTGTATTACTGAAATACGCAGACAGCAAGTAATGCACATGTATACACTACACAAAAAAATTAGGGGAACACATAAATCACACATCTCGGGTCTCGATGAACAAAATATATTAAATATCCTAATCTTTTCTGTTGTCATGTCCTGGGTGGGGCTCCTGGCCATCTTTGTTTGCATGGGGCTCACAGCCAGGGCTTGCCACTGGAGGTGACATCTCTAGGCAGATCTACAGGACTGGTTAGTGCTCCCCAATTGGGGACAGCTACTATCAGTTGTCTCTGATTGGGGAGCCTACTTAAGTTGAATGTTTTTGCCCATACGGTTGTGGGTTATTGTTTGAGTGTGATGCTGCTGTTGTGGCAAGTTTATCTTTTGTTGGTTTTTTTCATCCAGTTTCAACTTTTGTCTTGAGTCAGGTCTGTTGTTCTGGCCTTTTCCTTTATAAATGATGGAATATTCAAAGATTCTGCACACGTCCTGGCCCCTGACCAGCTCCTGGCAACAGTATATTTTGTAATTTGTTGAGAACAACATTCAATGGAAACTAAAATCACCAACCGATTGAGGGTTGGCTGCAAAGTCACAATCAAATTAAACACTTGAAATCACTGGCGGTTCCAACTTGCAAGAATTTCATGATGGCAGCGGATAGTTTGTAACTGCTCACACACTCTGGCCACACAAGGCCGGGCGTTGTCCTGCACCATGAGGAACCCAGGGCCCACTGCCCACTGGTGCACTGCAGTCAGGGTACCGCTGGCTAGCATGTGGAGTTTCTGTGCCTCCCCAGACCATCACTGACTCATCGCCAAACCGGTCATGCTGGATGATTTTACAGGCATTATAACATTCACCACAGCATCACATGCTCAGTGTGAACTTGTGAATTCTGGTGTTCCCTGGCGAATACCAGTCGGGTTGCATGATGCTGGGCAGTCAGCACAGGTCCCACTAGAGTACGTATGGAGTCTGTTGCCCTCTTGAGGGAATTTTGTAGGGCCTCTCCTAACACAAAGGAGTAGATACCAGTCCTGCTGCGGGGTTGAGGCCTTTCTACGGCCCTGTCCAGCTCTTCATGTGTAACGGCCCGTCTCCTGGTATCTCCTCCATGATCTTAAAACTGTACTGGGAGATACAGCAAACCTTCTTGTGACGGCACATATGGACGTGCCATCCTGGATGAGCTGGACTACCTGTACACCTGAATGGGCTGCAGGTACCACCTCATGCTACCAGTAATGACAAGGAAACCACTCAAACTAGAGAAGAATCAGTCATGAAGTATAAGGGGAGAGAAATTGTCTGTGGCCACCACCTGCAAAACCATTGCCTTTTTGGCGGTTGTCTTGCTATTCCATCTCAAGTGCACCTTTTGTCACTTTCATTTTCACCAAAACAGGTGACATTCCATCACAATCACTTATGTCTCCTAACTGAACAAATTGATATCCCTGGAGTTTAATCGACATGGTGTTTTACTGTGACTATGACGTGTTCCCCTAATTATTTTTGAACAGCGTATTTTGTAACATTTATTTTACATGAAAAGCAGGAATTACATTTACAATCTTGAATGGCCGATGGGAACGGTCTGAAATCTGATCCCCTGATGGGCCATGACTCACTATGGATTAGCAAAGAAAATAGTAACTGCTTTTTTTATTCCCATTTAAAGTCAAGAAATCACACTTATTAATGTTCAGGCAACCCAACTGGTTCAATCCAAATAATCCAGCTTGTCTTGGTTCATTATTCACAGGTTCTGGTTTGCCAACGCTTTTGCTCTGCCTGTTGTTGTCGGCAAAACGTTTTGTTCATTATCATTAACATATGAAATGATTAAATGTTACGGTAAAATAATAATGATTTGAGATGCATCATTTTCTTCCATTGGCTTTTGACTCCCAATTGTCAGCCTACATCCAAATGTAATACAACACATCAGATACAACCATGGGCTGGCCAACACACAGGGAATTGTCAATTATGAATGCACTGAAATAAACAATTATAGACAAACAAATGTTAAGTCTCACCTCATTAAATCTTCACTTAGTTGATCTTCAATGGGCTTAACTAAGTCTTTCAACGCCTTGACTAAATTCCTCAATAGCTTTAGCGGAGTCTTTTAACGCCTTAACTAAATTTGTTAATGTCCAAGTTATCCTTCCTCTCAAGGACCTGCCTAGTCAGTCATCTCTATCCTCCAGCTGAAAACCAGATGAACATGTCTGTGAGCGCCAGTTTGTCAGGATTCAGAAAAACATGTCTAAGAGCACCGGTCGGTCAGGATTCAGATCAACATGAATAGAGAAATTGTTTTTTCAGGTTTAGTTTTTTAGGTTTTTCAGTTTAAATCTCTTTTTTAACACAACATTTTGGGATTTTGGTGTTGAGAGAACAAGTCTTTCTTTTCCAGGGGTGTCTAAAAGTAAAATTTGAACACTTTTAATATAATAATTATTTTATGCATTCCTATATTTTGCTATTTGTGCTGCAAACAAAGAGATAATAATGAAAAGCGAATGGGACCATTGTTTGGAAGCACGTGATTGGGCTTATTTTGTGCAACCCTTCCAAAACGCTTCCAAAACGCTTCCAAAGAGCTTGATAACACAAAGGTTGAATCCAACAGTTTATTGAAAGGCTCTAAAATTCAACTAGACGGTACTTCTGAAACTTGGACAATTCTTTCCTTTCCAAGCCAACTTCCTCAACGTACATGAGGGCAAAAAGCACATCAATCCTATTCTTGGGAAATTTGCAGTTGTTCCAGAAATGTTTTTATTAATAAAATGATACGCCTTCCCCTGATATTTCAGACAAAAATCACGTATAGTTTAAGTTTTTGATTTTTTTGCATTAACTTTTTCTCAATTTCATTCGGAAACACAGATTAATGTACAACGGATGTAAAATCAATAAATTTAAGTCAAATCACTCATTCCTGCCAAGAGTAAAACCTGGAAGTCTGCAGTAAAACAAGTAGATCCTCTTAATTTAGACAAATTTGAGAGAAAGTAATTTCTCACAGTCAACGAAAAACAGTATATCAACATACTTGACATTTTGGAATCTGGTTTCAGAATGGTCTGCCCCAGGATGACAGTGCCTATTTCGCCCACGAAAAGATTTTGCACATACGATGGGAGTACAGAACCTGTTTTGGAAGTATGTCTTTACACACAAAACTATGGGAATGTCTTTACACACACTGGCCCTGCATACATCATACACCAACATCTCTGTTAAAAAAATTGTACTTATATTTGTATATAGTAGTTTTAAGATAACTGCGTTTTGATGAGGCTGTGGCTGAATTCATGTACCGGTCCACCACAAATCACAAAATGACAACATAAATGCATCTTTTATTGCTTCAAAGAACATGAAACACTGCCTATATTACAGAACACTGGCTGTAATGCTATATGTACGGGTGCAGAATTAGGTAGGATGTGTCAGATTTCATACTTCAACAGTGGCTTTAGATAATAAGTGAAGACAGTAGGCATTGAATATCTCATCTCAATATCACAAAAGGGGTAATTCCCAATAATCCTTAAGACCAGAGCAACATTTACAAATTCCTAAGACACATGTTTATATTTGAGTAAGATATTTGAAACACAAAAGGCACAATAGGAATACTGTACCTTTAGGAATCAGGGTATTAAAGTCACAAAGTACATTAAAGGGCTTTTTCAAATATAAAAAAATATTTGCATTTCATGGTCGTTTGGACACTTTAAAATGACATTTGCTAGACGGAACCAAGCTCTACTAGCTACGCTAAGGAGGAACATTGCAAGTTAGTTAATTGCTTAGCCATGGTTTGTAGATAATTTTATCAGTATATTTGTCATAATGACTAGCTGGACTTTCAATGACCCTTATTTCTGTCCTCATGTTGTTAAACATTAGCGACAAATTCCAAATGCAGAACTTGGAATCAAGACTGAAAGCTCCGATGCACTAACTATGCCAACACATCTACACTAATAAAACTGCTGTCAAGCATGTTGTACACGTATTGTCATCTTTTTCAGACTATAGCCTTCCCCTATGGTGATACGGCAGTAAAACAAGAAGAAGTTTCATAAATCTGACATGTACTTGAACAAAAAATGTTTAGTCAACAGTGTTTTATAAATGTTATGGCTAATCGTTTTACTAGTTATAGCATTTCAAGTTGGGATCATGTATTCCATGCCACATGAGATAAATCTGATGGGGAAGAAATCTGTGAATTAAAATGATTTCCCTGTAATAGCATGGGTTGTAAGAGTCTACCTTTTCAGAGGGGACATTCAATCCAGCAGTCCTCACTCCGAAATGGGACTCTGGCCCAAGACCAGCCTTTTCCAGACACATTCCCATGTAGACATCATCAATTGGCAAAATAATAATATTATGGGACATTTTGTAAATGACCATCGCTGTATATCCAGAGAGCAGGAAACCCCCTCCACCACAGTAAGGTGGATATATTTCTGATTCTTGGACCTGCACTGGGACATAATATTTAGTCCCTGGGTCCCTCATGGGTCCTAGATAGTAAATGAGTTCACCTGAAAAATGATGCTTGTCTCCATTGTTGTCTTTGAGGCTTTGCAGGTACTCCACCATGTTGTCTGTGTTGGCGAAGATGTCATCGTCTCCGTTGAGGAGAAATCGAGCCTGGCGGCAGTTCTTGTCCATCCACTGTAAGAACAGGATCTGCTTCAGGGTGAGGTTGAAGAAGGTGTCATTGAAGTCCCACTGCAAGATGTCATTATGCTCACGGTTCTCCAGTCTTAGAAGTTTGCTGAGCTTTCGCTTCTCGAAGCCTGTACCAGTTGTCCCAGAGAGGAATATCCTGCGAATCCACACGCCGTTCTGCAGTCTCTCCTGGGCCCAGGTTTTTCGTAGAACCTCACGGCGGTCGTAATTCATAGGGGAACTTTTTATGACCAGGAGGAGGAAGACCTCAGCAGACTTGTAAGGGCCTCCACATTTATTAGGTACATCCAGCAACATTGGGAAGTGGCGGCAGTGACGATAGAAGAGGAAGTCATGGATGTGCCCGGGCAGAGAGGAGAACCCTGACACGTTGGCCGCGGATTCATTCCGTGCACAGCGATCCCATTTGAAAGCACCGGCACTCTCTGTGGTCTGGGGACTGTTTTGATCAGTCGATTCCCTTTTTTGTAACTGGACCTGGTCTGAGGATTCTTCAGGAGTAATGTCTTCTTCACTAAAGATAATCAACCATAGAGCACCAATGACAAGTAGAGCTGCCGCCACACGAAAATGAGAAGACCTTCTCATCTTTGTTGCTCTGTAATAAAACAAAACAATTTGTTATTTAAGAAAATGGCCCACAGCTATGTGACACACGTGTGTTTATTGTAGAATTTCACCTGTGCAGAAAAAATACCTGCCCAAAACAACTTGATGATAAAAGAAAATATCTAAATCTTCACTGTACATTTTGCAATTTGTTGAGAACAAAATTACGTAACATTGGTCAATGGAAACCATAATCACTAACCGATTGATGGCTGGATTCAAGCTCACACAATCAAAGTAAACTTTTCACAGGTGGTTCCAACTTGCAAGAATTTCGTCATGGCACCACATAGTGTGTATGCTCCTGATGAGATGGAAGATGGTTGCCACCACCTGCAAAACCATTCCGTTTATGGGGGTTGTCTTGCTGTTTTTTCTCCGGAGGAACTGCTGTTGCTTTCATTTGCCCCAAAATGGTGACATTCATTTACAATTGCTTATGTTTCCTAACTGGACACAGCATGATATCCCTGAAGTTTGTGTTCCCTCAATTTATTTGAGCATTGTATTTTTACTGGAACTGAGGTCTTTCCACTGAAGTCTTAAAAACACAACACCTACAAATAAAATATGAATTAAAACAACCACTATAGGTTTTTGTGTACAATTGTTAACGTTATCTGACTCACAGCCCCTGACACCAGTTGAACATGGCAGATATGGTCATAGAATGGAACTCCGTAGCTGTGAAGTTTTATTAACTGGTTTGTTAATGGCTTTCACACTGATGGGCAGAATCTGAAATATATCAGACTGTATCTTTAACTGAATAAGACTCTCCCCATAAGTTACCCACATTTTAACAAAAGATTAAGATAAGCCTAACTTGTGTATGACAACTACCTTCAGCAGGATTTACTGAAGGCGTACTGTGAATTATGTGACACTACTCAGGAATAGACAGTTGAAGATGTCCATTGTTCATTGTTGTTTTTAAATACAGTGTTGTTGTGATAATTGGAGTTTATGGCGTCAAAAAAGGTGTTTCAGGAATGTGAAAGTCACTGCACAGCCACTCAATCATTACATGGGCGTCCCCCCTCTGAGTCACTTCGTGCCTCTGTAGCTCCAGTCTGGGGTTGTCATGGTTATTTCATGAGGACAATTAACAAGGGAATGTTCATCTGAATGCGGTTCATACGCACACGCAAAAGTCATGGTTTGAAATGTATAACTCAGAATGATGTTTCACCCGATCTGGCATCTAAGACAAGAACCGGTAAAAGGAGGACTACATACACACAATGCAAAACATTAAATGATGTCCTCAGAGGACGGGCAGGGGGACCCAAACGCACCACGCAGAATGCACTTGGCAAGGGGGCGGAGATGAAAAAACAAGTACAGGAAAAACGCCGGGAGGAAAAACAACGAAGGAGCAGGCAAACATGTGGGAGACTGAAAACAACGAGGACCGAGACTAACAGCAATACAGGGGAAACACTCGTAAATGCCCAGAAGCAAAAACACACATACCTTGGTTACAGTGCGCCTAATAGCGACCAAGAAAGGCGTTGAACTGGCCAGAGGGCCAGAGGCCTCTCTAGGTGGCATGTCCTGACTGCGAGCCCCAAAGCATAGAGTAGGCTAGGGGCTCCCAGCCAGGACATGACAATACTACAATGCTGTTTCCCCTACTTCTTTGCTAAACGTTAAATAGTAAAGGATAGAATCCTCAAGAGAGAAACCTCGCAGAAGCCACCATGACATCTATTTTTTTAAAAGTCTTCAACTATGAATATGCAAATTGAATATGATTAAATGCGTAGAAATAATGACACATAATTCCCTATTTAAGTAAAATATGATGATTATTTTTTTATAAATAGAGTGGTGTCTTAAAGGGGAAATACAGATAACTTAAAAACAGAGTAGAGTAGTAAAACGCAAATTGCCTCACCTCAGAAGATTTTGATTCCAAGCCAGATAATTATAATTTTGATATTGTTCTTATTTAGCCTCAAGGTCAAATACATCTTAAATCCTTAGTATTATGTTCTTCATGTCATCTGTAACAGGAAAATTACTGGAGTGACAAACAGCGGATTATTTCTTCACACATTTAATTTAAAGCACATATGATTAGTTAAAAATTCAACCAGTATCACCACCTGCAAAACCATTCCCTTTATGGGGATTGTCTTGCTGTTTCCTTTTCGGTGGAACTGCTGTTACTTTCATTTGCCAGAAAAAGGTGACATTCATTTACAATCGCTTATGTTTCCCAACTGGACACAGCTTGACATCCCTGAAGTTTGTGTTCCCTCAATTTATTTGAGCATTGTATTCTTACTGGAACTGTGAAAATACTCAAGTCAACACCATGCATGCTGTTAAAAAATTATCCCTCTTACATGTGTTGTAATCTGACTCATTTTATCACCAAAGTCAAAATATTTAAAAAATGCTTTAAATAAAATAGCAATAGGTTGGTATATTGGGAGAAATAGGTCTTGTGGTTCCATTTTAGCAAACATTCATCCATTAGAAGCTGGGGTTCAATGCCCTTTACAAATTCATTCTATTCCTAATTCACCTAAAATAAAATATACGTTTTCACATTATTTATTTTGTCCAGAGCGACTTAACTAGTTGGCTGAGTGGGAGTCGTCAACCGTGGTGGAAAAGTCATAGAGTGGACAAGCCTTTCTCCAGACGAAGAGCTGCACTGACTTGTTGAGTTTAAGGCAATAGACCAAACTCCAAACAGACAGTCTGACAAGTTTCACCACCTGTGTGTTGCAAAGTCGGTAGGGAGACATTTGTTTTTTGCAATATGCATAAGAAGGCAAAGACATGACAAAGCCAAGGGACTTCATGTTTCGGGAGAAAAGGTCCCCTCCACATCTACTTGTAGGAGTGGCATTACAGGTAAGATACATTCCAAGAGTGTGCTGGGATTCCAAGCCCCAAGAGGGTGGAGAAAGCCTGATGGTTCTAAGGGTTCTAGGTAGTGGAGTGGATGACCACGGAGAGTCAATCTGGACAGTGGGAAGTGCCTCCGTGACACAGTGGATGACGGTTTGGGTTGAGCGACCCGTATTGTATCATAATTGGCTGAGGGTCAAGGAGATCATTCTGAGAATGGGCACCGTAGTGTTAGTAAGAAAAAGCCTACAGGTGTTTTGGAAAGGAAAAACAAGTTTACAATTGTTCCTGATTCTAAGAATTCCAAATGCGTAGGTAAAGCCAACCAGACTAGAAAGCATGTCACGTGGGGAAAGACGTTTTTGTATAAAATTTCAAGGAGTGACGCAAACAGAGAAAGAAAAAGTATTAGATTTTTTTTATCTAAGATTTGATGGCATGGGAGAGTTTTGCAGGTGCCATCTTCTTTCCTTCTTGTAATACCTTCGCAGATAAACCTGAGACAATCGTTTTTGTGTTGGGCGACAATATTGTCACTTGACAAGAATGTTGTTAAAAGATATTGATCTAGAGGTAAGGATTACCTAAACAAGTAAGGATTCTCTGTTCCTTATAACCCGTACTTGACTTGGGTCGGAATGGCGTGGAAAAGCATTTCGGTTCTTTTAAATTTAGGAAAACAGCATTCCCAGCAAATCAAATCAGCAGTTCAAATTTCCACTGAGGTCTTAAAAACACAACACCTACAAATAAAATATGATTTAAAACAACCACTATAGGTTTTTGTGTACAATTGTTAACGTTATCTGACTCACAGCCCCTGACACCAGTTGAACATGGCAGATATGGTCATAGAATGGAACTCCGTAGCAGTGAAGTTTTATTAACTGGTTTGTTAATGGCTTTCACACTGATGGGCAGAATCTGAAATATATTAGACTGTATCTTTAACTGAATAAGACTCTCCCCATAAGTTACCCACATTTTAACAAAAGATTAAGATAAGCCTAACTTGTATATGACAACTACCTTCAGCAGGATTTACTGTAGGCGTACTGTGAATTATGTGACACTACTCAGGAATAGACAGTTGAAGATGTCCATTGTTGTTTTGAAATACAGTGTCGGTGTGATTATTGTGGTTTATGGTGTCAAAAAAGGTGTTTCAGGAATGTGAAAGTCACTGCACAGCCACTCAATCATTACATGGACGTCCCCCCTCTGAGTCACTTCGTGCCTCTGTAGCTCCAGAAAGGCCTCGGGTCTCTGGGGTTGTCATGGTTATTTCATGAGGACAATTAACAATGGAATGTTCACCTGAATGCGGTCCATACGCACACGCAAAAGTCATGGTTTGAAATGTATAACTCAGAATGATGTTTCACCCGATCTGCCATCTAAGACAAGAACCGGTAAAAGGAGGATTACATACACACAATGCAAAACATTTAATGATGTCCTCAGAGGACGGGCAGAGGGACCCAAACGCACCAGGCAGAATGCACTTGGCAAGGGGGCGGAGATGAAAAAACAAGTACAGGAAAAACGCCGGGCGGAAAAACAACGAAGGAGCAGGCAAACATGTGGGAGACTGAAAACAACGAGGACCGAGACTAACAGCAATACAGGGGAAACACTCGTAAATGCCCAGAAGCAAAAACACACATACCTTGGTTACAGTGCGCCTAATAGCGACCAAGAAAGGCGTTGAACTGGCAGGGTAGTGCAGTGAGGACTGGGTATAAATGGCGCTGACGAGGGGATAGATGGCAGGTGTGTGCAATGGGTAGATGGGAGGTAATACGGGGAACGGACACCCAAATCCAGAGTGATACCATGGGCAGAAAACTATGGGGGGAAACAGAAAGACCGGACCGAACTGTGACTGGCTGTAGAAGCACTAAAAACCTCCAATAAAATGTTTGTGATGTAGACTGAGAAACCCTGTTGAAATGCAATTTCTTTCAACAGGAATGTAATTATTACTTTACAATACTACAATGCTGTTTCCCCTACTTCTTTGCAAAACGTTAAATAGTAAAGCATAGCAACCTCGAGAGAGAAACCTCGCAGAAGCCACCATGACATCTATTTTTTCAAAAGTCTTCAACTATGAATATGCAAATTGAATATGATTAAATGCGTAGAAATAATGACACATAATTCCCTATTTAAGTAAAATATGATGATTATTTTTTTATAAATAGAGTGGTGTCTTAAAGGGGAAATACAGATAACTTAAAAACAGAGTAGAGTAGTAAAACGCAAATTGCCTCACCTCGGAAGATTTTGATTCCAAGCCAGAAAATTATAAATTTGATATTGTTCTTATTTAGCCTCAAGGTCAAATACGTCTTAAATCCTTAGTATTATGTTCTTCTTGTCATCTGTAACAGGAAAATTACTGGAGTGACAAACAGCGGATTATTTCTTGACACAGTTAATTTAAAGTACATATGATTAGTTAAAAATTCAACCAGGAGATCTCCAGCACAGAAGAGTGCAAACGTTTCCAGGGAGGTTACTAAACGGCCCCGAAATCCTAGCCACTAATATATTGTTGACAACATAACAGAAGGAAATGGATCACTCAGACTCCCAGAAGACAATAATAACTAGCATGTCCTTGACTGGGGCTGCGAATCAGGCACCAACACTATCAGCCGAAAACACAACGATCCACAACATTAAGGTTTAGTGACCAAAAAACCTTGAACACACAGATATGTCCACTTCCATCACTGCTCTAAGTTAATTACATTATACGCACATGTATAATGTGTCCAACACTGTGGATTATAAAGGTCCAACACTGTATTGAATGGGTCCAACACTGTGTATTATATAGGCACAACACTGTGGATTTAATGTGTCCAACACTGTGGATTATAAAGGTCCAACCATGTATTTAATGGGTCCAACACTGTGTATTATATAGGTACAACACTGTGGATTTAATGTGTCCAACACTGTGGATTATAAAGGTCCAACCATGTATTTAATGGGTCCAACACTGTGTATTATATAGGTACAACACTGTGGATTTAAT